>JAOTQJ010128550.1:0-10279 GCA_025642045.1 Solanum sejunctum | reverse complement strand
CTTAGCTGTCGTAAGTAAAGATTCAGTATAAGTGGTTGTCGTGGTGTCCTATCGGCACCATTCACGGCCCCGGGGTTGGGTCGTGACACATCAATTAGAAGACTTTTATTTAAAATAAATTAATTATATCTTATATTATCTTTCCTTAGATAACTTTGAGAAATATATATTATAAAAGAAGAAAAAAAATTCTATATACATAGTTATAATATATATATATATATATTGTTACCAAGTATATATACGATAATATTTGATTTGAAATTATATATATTTTTATTATGTATATACATGATAATATTTAATTTAAAATTATCTAATTTTTACCATTTATATACATGTTATTTTATATAATTTTCCAAGAATTTCTCCTTTTTTCACCTTCATTTTCTTTTCTTTTTTCTTTTTTCTTTTGTCCATTATTATTTATATTTATGCTATATTTTAAAAGGGAAATGGAGTTGATGTAGAACTATTTCTAAAAACCTAATATTTTAAAGTTTAAATATTTTAATTCAAAATTTATTATTTATTTATTAGCTTTGTCTTAAAAATTGCCAAATGGCTTTTTCATAGCTTGCCACTTGGCTTAACCACATTTCAAACTACTCTCCTTTATTATATATATGATAATATTTAATTTGAAATTATATTCTGACTTTTATCACTTATATACATAGTAGTTTAAATAATTTTCATATGTTAGTTTTCTATATATAGTTTCTTTTTATTCTTTTATTTTTAAAAGTTTATTGTCTTTGCTAATTCAAATATTTTTATTCTCTTATTTAAAAGATTTTATTGTCATATTTATTAATTTTATTGTCTTAAAATTGTCAAGTGGCTTTTTAATAGCTTGCCACTTGACTTAACCACATGCAAGACTATTCTCCTTTATAAAATATATAGATATAAAATATTAATTTTGTTGTCTTAAAATTGTCAAGTGGCTTTTCAATAGCTTGTCACTTAGCTTAACCACATGCAAGAGCATTCTTCGTTATGATATATATAGATAGATTGGTTTGTACTAATTAGCAATGGTTAAAATTGAAAAAAGATATGCAACTAAATTTTACTCTTTTTAGTTTTATTATTCCCTTTGTTCCGTTTTATGTGAAATCATTTCCTTTTTGGTCCTTCCCAAAAAGAATATCACCTTACTCTAATTGAAAAATATTCACCTTTAAAATTCTTTTTTTACCCTTAATAAAATCATTTTTAGCTACACAAATATCAAAAAAATATTTTAGATTATAAGTTTTAAAAGTCTTTTTTTTTTCTTAAATATCATGTCAAGTAAAAGGATGACACATAAAATGGGGACGAAGGAAGTATTATTTACATATTGTCTTTGTCTTTTTCAGTTCCATATGTTATGTACTAGGATTGTTTCATAATTAATTATTCTTTATCCTATAACTTTCTTTCGACATTTTCGCTTTTTATATATGTTCATTACCACTTTATGTATATTTTGAATTTATTGGCAAAAACATTGAATTGTATGTTTCAGTGTTATGTTGTATGGATTCTTTATTTTCAATTCTTTATACCGTCTTAAATTTTCTAAAATATATTATTTTGAAGAATTAGACATATCCTATGAACATAAATATATTGGGAGGGCTACAACCCACTTAATCGTATCTTACTGTCCAAAAATCAAAGTTATCTTTTACCCTATGTTCATGACTATTGTTTAAACAAATACTTCTAATAATGCTAACAATTCCGTCTTTTCCTCTAATTACTCACAAATGGCTTTGCTTTTTCCATCTCTCTCTCCCCCTGTACATCTTTCTATATATCTTATCTCAAAAGGGTTGCAATAGTTACATACATCAACCTTCGTGAAGAGACCATCAGCGTTTATGTAACACTTTGCAAAATTATCAAAACGCCCCTAGAATGTAATCGTGTGCATAATGCGTTTTTCTAAGTTCCGATGCAAAATTTGAGATCAGATTTGCGATCAGCGTGAAAAATTGAGTGGAAAAATGGCCTCGATCCTATTTTAGAACAATCGAATCGGAAAATATTTTTTCCTAATTTTTTCCGAGACAATTGATGTGCGCTAGGGCCGCAACGTGCCTTGGGCGAAGATCAACACTCATGTTTTTTTTAATTTTTCGCCGAAAACTTGAAATCTCGGAACTTCTGGAGGAAAACACATGTCCGCGCCGCAGACATGTCGTTATGAGATGTGAAATTTTCATTTAATTATATGAAGGGCCTTTTGGTCATTTTTCACCCTATCCTAAGTCCCAAAACGTGTTTAAAGTTCTTTTATTCGTACGAAGGGTTTCAAAACCCATTATTTTCTACTTCTAAGTGTGTATTCCCGAGAGAGAGGAAGAAGAGAGGGCTTAAAGGTTCATGGTTGAGGGTCAAGTTCTTGAATAAGGTTAATACAATGTTCATTCCAGGTATGTAAAGGCTACCAAAACATGAGATTTTTCTCCAATGTGTCCTATTGAGTGTATTGAAATTGATAGTTGAAGATGATAGGTCTTATCTGTAAAATTCTTGAATGTTTTACTGAGAACTATTTCTATATTGCATATATTTTCTTAAATTGATGATCATCATAACTTGAATAAATTGTTTAAGTGAATTATTTTGTATGATTATATATATACTCTGCATGATTACCTTACTGAAAACTTCAAGAATGAATTTAGGGGTGATGTTTAGAGGCTTGACCATTTGGGGTGTGTTGTTTGCTATGGTACGAGTCTTGGGATAAATGTGTTGAATTCCTGATGTTGATGAGATTGGTGTCCTTAGAGTCTATAGGAGATTGAATTTAATCCTAAAAGAATGATCCTACTCTTTGAGTTGATAGATAATGAGATGAGTCTGTGTTTCTTGCCAAAGAGGCTATATGATGGAAATTCTTGATTTATTGACAGTTTATGAGCATGTCGAGTTATGGGAGAAATATGGAGCACCAAAATGGTTAAAAGTGAGTCCCACTCACACTTATTAACTACATGGCCAGAGTAGGAGAGGATTGGACCGTGAGAGCGGATGTTTTCTCAGTCCCAAAAGAGGACTTGATAGACTTGTAGATCCACTGATGGACTCGTCCTCTACCCCAACAAGATAGTGGATAGATATGGCAACAATATCTCTTAGTTGTATCCTCACTGGCTCATAGGTGATAATTGTCAATTAGAGAAACTCCCATATAGGTTTCATGTTGATAGTACTCCAATGTTGACATGATGGTATGAGTCATGATTGATGGTGATGTGATAGTGTCCTACTCCTTATTTTGAGATGAGATTGAGTAACTGATGAGCTGATGTACTTTCATATTGTCTTGCCTATACTATTTACTTTTAGCACATTTTACATATAGTAAATTCTACGTACTAATTCCATTTGGCACTACATTATTTCATAATGTAGATTCAATAGACAGAGGACTTCAGCAGGCGAACCATTAAGGTTCAGAGTTCTTGATTTCCAAAGAGTAGTGAGTCCTCCTTTGCATTTGGAGGATGATTCTTTCTTTCATATGTTTATATTATTCCTTTTGAGTTATGGTAGCCATGGCCTATCATGGTACCTTCTTAGACAATAGATTTAGAGGTTTCATAGACACGGAGAGATGATGGGCTAATGTTGGGGTTCTTTTCCTCTTTTCTTTTTTAAACTAAGTTTTCTTTAATCCTATTTCATGTGGTAGACATAGATACTTAGTCTTGTAGACCACTAATACCACTAATAGTTATATTATCATTCTCTAAATTTCTTCCCTGATCGACTGACTAAACGAATGTTATAAGACTAGGTGGTTCTCTTAAGGACTAGTAATAGTCTCCAAGTGCCAGTTATGTCTAAGGTATCCTTATGAGGTGTGACGATTTATCTCTACCCTTTTAATGCTACATGGAAAGCAGAGTCGAATATGATATGATGATACGCTTATGTTTTTTACTTTACTCAGGCCTAAGGTAATATGTCGTTCATGCTCAAATGGTCTAAATCCTTTCATTTTAACATTTTTAATGTCATAACATATGCATGCACGCTCATGAAAGTGGTTTTGAATGATTTTCATTACAAAGGTTTGAAGGTTTTGTTATTTTGATGTTTAAATTGCATTTTTTTCAATTATGTCGGGTTATTGATGTTCATTTTTCTCTACTCAAGCTGACTTTCATCTTGTTCAAGGACTAATGATCTCAAGGGGGAGATATTACAAGGACCCACATGTTGAAAGTCATGCACAAGTGTTTGAAATGAAAAAGTGTCCCACCAAGAGACCCTTCATGGCTTATGGGGCACACCAGGACTCGTGAAGGTCTCTCGTGGTGACACACCTTAGTGGTGTTGGGCCAATTTGGGGGTTGCTTTGATGATGTGGTCCACCATGGCTTGTGGTAGGTTCTCATAAAGGGCTCCCTCCTAGGTCATCTCATACTTTTTACCAAGGTACACACCACAGATTGTGGTTCTCACCATGTGTCATGGTGGACCCTTTGTGCAGTGATTCCCACTAGTTAAAAATTTTATTTTGTAAGGGCATTTGGATCTTTTTTTAATTGCTATACTCCATTTTGGATATATTTTATACTAAATTACCCTCCTATTATAATGCTGAGCTATCTATGGTCTTTCTCTCACACTTCAACCGTCAAGTCACCAAACTCATACTTCAGAAACTCTCCCAAGGATCTCTTCTTGCTTAAGCAAGGAATTCATAGAAGGTCAAGCAAGTTTCAATTTCATCGCAACTCCTTCAATTTTTCATCAAGGTACATGGGTTTTCATCTATGGGTACGTTTCGCCCATGGAGCATAACCTATTTTCATCACTATTCATTAATTTCAAGTATGATCAAATGAGGGTTTTCATGACTTCGATTTCAGATGCTATTATTATGATGTAGATTATGTTTTGATACTAAAATATGCATGAATTACTCCAAATTTACATGAAATGCATCATTTACATGAATTTTCTCAAGTAGCCTTGATGTATATGGAAATTATGAATGGGTTCCTTCGATTATGATTCAAATGATCTTTAACATTATGATTAAGCATGAAACTATCCTACGTTTCATGATTTTTAAGCTTATTGAATGTAAACCATGCCATTCTCTTATCTTTCATCATATGATCATGATTATGCATGTACAAGTAAACAAGCTTCTGAATAGGAGACTTAGGATCCTTGAAGGTGACCTAATGTCCCTCGGGGAGACTTAGGATCCTAATAGGTGACCTAGGACCCTATTATGTTTATAAATAGTGTACTATTGATTGAAACACATCTCCCACTTACACTATGATTGGAGAGTACCTCCCACTTTACACTATTATTTATTAAGGGTGTACTGATGATGGGAGCATACCTCTCACTTTACACTCTTCTGGACAGTATACTGGTGATGAGAATGTACCTTCCACTTTATACTTGTCATGGCCAGTGTACTGATGATAGAAGAGCATCTTTCACTTTACACTTTGTATGAAATAAGCTACTCCTATGCATGAATTTAGGAACTATGGTATTATAATCAAGTTCATGATGATGTACAAGCATGAATTATGATGATTTATGATAAGTATATTATGATGATTTATGACAAGCTTGACGTTATGCCTATATTATATATTCTGTGGGATGTTGACTTAGCACCAAAAGGACCTTGGGATTGAGGCTCACCTGTTAGTTGAGACATGGCCCATGGTAGTAAATCTCATTATCCTATAACTATGTGCAATCATAGAATTTATGATTTTCTATATATAGACTATTGGTGGATCCACATAGCTTATGACATGTAGAGTTCTACCTTGACAAGAAGACTCCCCTTTTTCAGATTTAGGAGCAATGCCAGGATATCATGTTTTAGCTTGCATAGGCTTATTATTGGATATGTTGACTTCCCCATATATATGGTTATTTATGTTATCATGCATCACTTCATACATGACATATTGGTATGTTGATTCCTTTTTCTATTTTTTTTCTACTTATTCCCTTGCTCGTGTATTATTTGGTCATGTATCTTATGTATATTATTATATTGCATGATCATATGCTTAGTACATACAAATATACTAATGCATACTTATGCATATATTATTTCACAATATAGGCACAAGAAACTATCCTCCTCCTTATTCTCATGTCTAGATTTGAATTCGCTTCAGAGACTGATTAGGTAATCGGTCCTTCTGCTTTGGAGACGAAACCTACTATCATCCAACTAATATGTTATACTTGAGACTATATTTTATTTCATTAAGGGTAAGCTAGGTACTTGTCTTAGCCCCTGCCTAGTCTATTATATAAAAGCTTGTTGGACATGGTGTATGGCTCTTGTGGTACAACTTTATGTTTCTGTCTTAGCTTCAGATTATGTATCACTCACTACCCATAAATGCTTATGATATGCTAAGTAAGCTAACTTGGGGTTCCCTCGGGGATCTCAGCTTTTGTGTCACACTTAGGGCCTAACTTGAGTCGTGACACTCGGCTAAGTATTTCTTCATACAAGGCCTCTAATAAAATCATCTCAGATCTTGATATATCTTGTTCCCAGCTGAATAAATAGAATACCATGAACTATAAGCTTTTGACAATATTCTCTCAATTTTTTCATCTACTTAGGTAACATAAATTTTCTCTTTAAAAATTAGCACTCTGTGTGCATCCAAAGCCATACCTTTTGCCTTATCAGACACTGGCTTTCTTATAATCTTATTCAGAGCTTAATTTTTGGTTGGTGCTTTAATCTCCTCAGTGAAGGTAGGTCTTGATTCAATACTAGCTAATACCTCACCTTATTTTTAGATGCCTAACTTCATGAATTTAGTCTCTAAGGCCTGAATTTCTCTATCCAATGGTCACTAAGCCACACTCAACCATGCCAAGCTACCCATACTTATTGATTTTCAGCTCAATGCATTTGTCATCATATTGTCTTACCTAGGTGGAATTGGATGGTAACATCATAATTCTTGAGAAATTTCATCTACCTTCAGGATCTTAGATTCAAGCCCTTTTGAGTGAAGCCATGTTGCAGACTACGATAGTCACTGAACACTCTATACTTAACCTCATAGAGATAATGTCCACAAATTTATAGAGTAAACACCATTGCTTTCAAATCCAAGTCATGTGTTAGGTAGTATCACTCATGAACCTTTAACTACTGGGAAGCATAAGCTATGACATTCTTAGCCTACATCAACTCAGTACCCAAATCCATATGTGAGGCATCATAATAAATAATAAAAACCTTACCTTCAATCCACAACATTTGGACCGAAGCTATAGTCAAAAGAGTCTTAGTTTTTTGGAAGCTCTCTTCACACTTGTCAGTTCACTCAAATGACACGTCTTTTTGTGTCAACCTTGTTAAATCAATAGAAATAAAGCAAAATTTTTCACAAACCGCCTATAGTAACTAGCAAGCCCGACAAAATATCTCACCTCAATGACTGACGTAGGCTTAACCCAATTCTCAACTGCTTCTATCTTTTGGGGATCCACCATTATCCCTTTCTTTAAAATAACATGCCCTAAGAAGGCAACAAAAAACAAATAGAATTTGTACTTAGGAAATTTTGTGTATAGTTTCTGTTTCTCGAGGACATGCAGAATAATACAAAGATGGTTTGCATGCTCTTCCTTACTTATTGAACAAATTAGAATGTTATTAATAAATAAATTACAAATGAATCTAGAAATATCTTTAACACCACATCCATCAATCTCATAACGATAGCGGGAGCATTAGTCAAATCAAAAAACATCACCAAGAATCTATAGTACTCATATTAGGTCCTAAAAGCAGTCTTTAGGCACATTCCTAAGCTTGATATTTAGCCGATATAACCAAACCTAACATCAATTTTGAGAATATTAATGTGCCTTGCAACTAATAAAAGAGATTGTCAATACGGGATAATTTCAAATGATGACTTTATTTAACTATTAATAGTCTATACACTATCTCTTATTACTATTAATTTTCTTAACAAACGAGACTGAAGCACCTTAAGGCAAAGCATTAGGATAGATGAAACTCTTATCAATGAGTTCTTGGATTTGAACCTTAAATTTCCTTAACTCTGCCAGGGCACTATGATAAGGAGGAATAGAGATAGAGCGAGTAGTAAGATCTAACTCAAAATAGATCTCTATAAAGAGACATGCAAAGCAAGTTCGCAGCGAAGACTTCCTTAACCTCATACACTATAAGAATGGAATCGATAAAGGGTGAATCTATCGTAATATACCTGATATAAGCCAAGTATGCTAGATAACCTTGTCTCACCATTTTCCTAGCCAGAATATATGATATGATTTTAGCTGGCTTAAGCTTGTACATCCCTTCTCACTCTAATCTTTTCCCACCTGAGATCTCTAAAGTTATAATTTTATCATGATAATTAAGCACCGCACGATAGGGGGACAATCAAGTAATACCTAAGATCATGTCAACATCAGTTATGTTCAAATAATTAACCTACGTTTGAAATCTCATAAACAAAACAATAACCATGGTGACTATAATAGCTCTCCAATGGGAGTGACATATGGATGGGTGTGTAAAGCACATCACAATCGCATGAAAGTTCAAGGCAAAATTTATTGATACATTAGAATAATTAGATCTTGGATCAATTAAAATAGTAGTCATTTGATTGCAGAAAAAAATTATCTATAATCACTACATCCGATGCCTCAGCCTTTGTCCGACCCAAAAAAGTATAAAATTGGACCCTATCATCCTGATAGATACCCTCTTTGCCTATTTGTAGTGCTCCCCTACCTGCATTACCATTACTTCATCCTCCTATCTGATTTTCACCTTACACACCTTGTGGGCATTCTCTATTATAATTAATGCACCTACAGGCACTGCATCTCTAGTCTACTACAGGGTCGGCCATATATGGGTTAGGATACTCCCTCATCACATGTGCTAGATCACCATCACTATAGCAACTGCGATCAAGAAATGGTTAAGTGCCTAGTGTAGAAGAAATTCCCTAGCCATTATGAGTAATAGCCTGCCTGTTGTGAAATCTCATAATAGCCACTTGTAGAAGCAAGCATAACTGACTATACTGGATAGCCTACAATGGCAGCTGACCTGAACCTTGAGAATAGAAACCTTGAAAATTACCTATGCTCTTGGTCCTCTTAGCCAAACTTTATCTTACCCAGGTTTCCTCACTCCCTCATCCTTCTTGACAAAATTTGTCACCTCATTGAAATTCTTACCTACAACAGTTATATGAATGGATATAACTTGCAACTCAGGTTTCAAACCTTGAAGAAATGACTAAATCCTCGCCTTCTCTGTAGTCACCAACTAAACAAAGTAGCATACCTAGATAAAGCATGGAACTTTTCCTCATATGCTACTACAATCATGCCACCCTACAAATTCATCTTTTTTGCGATCCCTCAAGGTCCGGGACATACACTTCTCCAGAAATAATGCTTAAAACTGAGTTCAAGTAAGTGATGGCAAGACTAATGATTGGCATTCCACAAATTCTCTTCACCACCTTGGCCTTACATTGAAGCTGAAATATCATAAACTCAACTCAACGTTGGTACATAATGTCTAACTTATGTAGCTTCTCATAACAATCTAGAAAGAACTCAAAAGCATCTTCACTCTCTAAACCTTAGAACACTAGATGATTAAACTTCAAAAACTTAGTGTCACGACCTAACCCAGGGGCCGTGAATGGTGCCGATAGGGCACTGAGACAAACATTTATACTTAATCTCCACTTACGACAGCTAAGGGACTTCACAAAAATTTCGACAGAGTTTCCTCTGTTTTCCTAGCCAACCCCACCTGTAAACAGCGAACCCAACAGTACCAAATATTGCCATAAGAACAGACACACATACATATATGCGGGCCGACAAGGTCACCGCTGCGGCAGAGCAGCCCAACATACATATCATACAAACGAGATCATACCAACGTAATTTCCCACACCAACATGTATCCACAGACCTCTATGCACAGAAACCGGATCACAAGAAGAGACAAGGCCCCGTCATACCATCGAATATATATATATATATAAATGCAAAATACAAAATGTATGTGTACAAATATATACCAAACGACCTGCTCGTGATACAAAGGAGCACTTCAACGGTAGACAGAAGTCCTAAGAAGACGACCCTCTAACCTATTTGTCTGTACCTGCGGGCATGAACGCAACCCCCGAAAGGAGGGGGTCAGTACGAAATACGTACCAAGTATGTAAAGCAG
>JAOTQJ010128529.1:0-10279 GCA_025642045.1 Solanum sejunctum | reverse complement strand
AAGGGTATAACGTTATGTTGCTTGTTTGTATGTTGAGAGGAATTGTTGTATGTTGTGTTTTGCAGGCTTTTAGTGGACTGTAAGGGACTAAAAATAATATGTACATGACATGTACATAGGAATGGTTGTTAGAAAATACATTTATAAGTGAAAAGGTTGAAGAAACGTCTTTGAGTCACTAAGTGAACGCTTGCTGTCCGAATGACTATTTTTATGATTTTGGACTATCAAGAAGTGTTTCTTTGCTTGTAATACTAGTATTATTACCTAATATGATGTAGATAAATTTTTGGAGGTAAGGCATCCACTCCAGGGTAGAAACGAGGCTTGTAAAGATTTTATCTCTTGGCATGAAATAGTACATTTGGTTTACATCGAATATTTGAAAAATCCCTCTTCCTTTGCAACTTGGGTTTAAATATAATTTATGTTTTTTTGGACAATTCTATGATAAATGAACCTCATCCATAATTCTTGAATATTAGAATCCATGAATAGTGTTCGTTTGTCCGAAAGTTAAATAGTTGGAAAGCTATGGATTCTATTTTTTCGAAATCACTTTAAAAATTGTTTTGAAGTTTATTTAGTTATGTGTATGATGCGAAATTAAGCAAGTTCCTTGAAATCACTTTTATGTGTGAAGTTGAGGTATTTTGACAAATTTCATAAATGAATAACTTCTTGATTTCAAAGATGAACAATTTGTATATTACTAAGTATTTGAAAGTAGTTTTTATGCATGTGATTCTCACAACTCTATTCGTGCCATTTTTGGTTTCACTCACCGGTTCTCGGGATGGTTGATATCGTGCGTATGCATAACTATATGTATGTATGTATATATATTCCGAAGTAGGTTGGATATGGCGGGTCGGTTTGCCCATGGGCCGACTTTGCTTAGCTTGGAGACATAAGCAGCTGGGCTTGGGATGGCATCATGACGTGTGAGTGCTGGGCCGAGTTCGCCCCGACTCTTGGGAGTGCGTGGCACCTTCTCCTTGGCTCAATAAATGGGCATGATGACCTTTCTGTATTACGATACGTGAACGCTTGGCGCCGTCACCCTGGTTCACCTATGCTATGACGTGAGTGCTTGGCTGCTGTTCGCCTCGGCTCACTTGGGCTACAGTTGGGACTTGTTTTGGAGTTGTCGGAGATTTGAAATTTTTAGTGTTAGGCTATGATATGGTGCGAGTTTGGAGGTCATCATCATTCCCGTCCCATATGCATTATTTTGATTTTTTAAATAAAGAATTATTTTATGTATATTTTATTCGAATTATTACTCACTTATATTTCATACTTTCCGCTTTATATATTCGGTACGTTTTTCATACTGACCCCCTTCCTTCGGGGGGTGGGGGGGGGGAAGGGCTGCGTTCATGCCCGCAGGTACCAACGTACAAGTTAGAGAGCCATCTGCCTAGGATCTCTGTCCACTATTGACGTGCTCTCTTTGCATCAGGAGCAGATCTTTTGGTATATACATGTACACGCATTTTTCATATTTTGCATTTATGTATATTCGAGGGTATGACGAGGCCCTGTCCCGTCCTATGATTCAGTTCGTATGTTTAGAGATCTGTAGATACATGTGGGTGCAGGAACTGTGTTGGGTGTGACTTCGTTTGTATGATATGTTTGTTGGGCGGTTCTGCGGTAGCGGTGACCTTGTCGGCCTACTTATATATATATATATATATATATATATATATTGATGTTTGTTATTTGCTGGGTTCTCTATTGCAGGTGTGGTTAGGCAGTAAAACAGAGGAAACTCTGACAAAATTTTGAGAAATTTCTTAGTCATTATGAGTGGTTTCGGTTTGGTGTTTGTCTAGGTGCCCAATCGGCACTAATCACGGTCCCTGGGTTGGGTCGTGACAGTAAGAGTATGTTTTAAAAGATTTCCATTAGATGGCTTAGCACCGAGAGGACTAAAGATTGTGACTCATCCTGTTAGTTAAAGCATCATCCCTTGAATCTAAATATCATCATCCCTAACTATATGAGTCTTATAGTCTAGGCTAGTAGAACTACATAGGCTGAAAAGTTATGAAGGATGCAATTGTAAACTTACTAAGTTTGGGACATCTACCTTGGCAAGTAGATTCCTCCTTTCCCAATGTAAATAATTCATTGAATTTCATGTAGTAGCTCACATGGTCTTACTATTGGTTATGGTCCATTCGCACAAGTTTATATGATCTTTTGACATGTTTTCACTTTATGTGTTTTCTTATGCATTGTCTTATATTGACCTAAGCCTCATTCTTTGTGCATGTTTAAGCTTACCTCTTGATTCTTTCTCTTATATATATCCATATGTTATGTCTAACTATGATTGCATTACAATTTCTTCCATGCATTTGCATCTCATATACTTACTGCATTCGTACATACTAACAAATATTTTCCTATATGATTTAATCATATGGGGGAAGGTACTACTGTACTGACACATGGCTAGTAGTTGTTCGAGACTAGCTTATCATTGTGGTGAGCCCTTAGTTCAGGACTCCACCTACTTTCAACTCTATACAGTACTTTTGTTTTTAGATGATGTATTTATAGCCCTTCTAAAGCTTTTACATTCTATGTTGTGAATTATAGATTTTCCTTCTATTTGATGGAAACTGACCATACCCGTTCTGTATGTTATCTAGTAGCTTATGCTCATAGACAGATGAGGTTTTCTAATTTCACTATTCTTTTATGTTACCTCATTACATATGATGGCCAATAGCCCTTTTCCCCTTGTGTTTTCTTTAATAAGTACCTATTTAATGCTTATGAATGCTTAGAAGGCTTTTGGAAGGTTCCTTCAGGAATCTATTCATCATGTGACAACTAGGACCTTAACTTACATTGTTACAAACTTGATATCAGAGGATGAGGTTTTAAAATATTCCTTGAATTTCCATGCATACCAAGTAGCATAAAGTCTCATTCAAGGTTGTGAAGTGTGCTACTATCTTGAGTGAGAGGCTATGAGACAGTCTAGGAAAGTCTTCCCTTTTTTCTCATTCACTGGTGTGCCTTGGAGATAAGTAAGATTTTCTGCTAACTAATGATGGGCTTTTGTTTCTTTCTGGATCATGCCAACACTAAGAGCTCCCTACCAATGAGGTACTCCGGAACAACAAGTCCCTCTGCTTCAACAAGACAAAAGAGAGTCTCATGTAAACTTTAGAGACACTTTCATGGTTTTGGCCTAAGAATTGGTCAATCTAACAAACATGGAGATAGCTGCACTATCACACCCCTCAATGTAGCTCGGAAAGACCTTATGATGCATTTTTTAAATTTCTCAAAATTCATATGTTATTTCACAAATCCGCCTCCATATTCTTGTTTAGAAGGCAAAATTGCATAAACAAATGGTTACCCACAATATATAGGTTGCCTGTGTCAACAAATAATATTTTTGATGAAATTTGACACACTAGTAGGGTCCGCAACAAGTCCGCATCACAAACTTGCCATGACATAGGTCAAAAATTTCCAAATATTTTTTGCTTCACTTGAGGGTAATTTGGTAATAACCCAATACCAATATAGATGGGAATCATTCATTTTTTAGCCATCCCAAGCCCTAAATCTCTTGTAAACACTCCCAAAATCCTCCCGATTAATCATCAAATCCTTTATTCAATCTCAAGATTCTCAAGAAATTGCTTTGGATTTCAAGAACCTAAGTGAAGCCCAAGTTTTCTTCAAGTTCCTTCCATGAAAATCTTTAGTGTAAGGTATGTAGGCTTCATCCATGGGTCCTTTCACCCATGGAGCCCAACGCCCCCATTTTTCATCAAATTACATCATTTCAAGGATAAATTCTTTATAGGTACTTCTTATTATGTATCATAAACATGAATTATGTTTGATTTGATCAAGTATTTATCGATTATACATGAACATCTATTTAAATCTTATTCCATAAGTTGCTTTATATCTATTGGAACTATACATAATATGAAGTATGAAAATTATGAAATATTATGGATTTTTAAGATGGATTTTATGATACACAAACTAAGTGTTTTACTACAATGTTGGTGGGGTATTCTCATGATTTTAAGGTTGAATGCTTTATGGGTAAACTTTATTATACATTATAAACATGATTTGATTTGGGATTCTTCAAGTGTTGATTGATTAAATATGAATATCTATTGAAGGCTTATTCCATGAGTTGATTCATATATATTGAAGCTATGTATGATGTGAACTATGTAAACTATGAAAGACTATGAGCTTTTAAGATGGATTTCATGACAGCCAAATTGGGGTTTGTACTACAGTGTTGGTTGATTTAATTGAATGATTTCCAAATGAATTGATTTTACTCATCTCTTGTCTTATACTCTTGAATTGAATGATTTTAAGCTTATGTGGATATTATCCACCATGCTGTGGCTAAAGCATTTGACAAACTTCTATGTTGATGAAAGTCCTATTGTAAGACAAGTAAATTATGAATTTTGAGAATGTTTAAGGACTATCATTCATGCTATGAGCTTATGAGAACATTGTGAACATTTTGAATGACATGAAACCCCTTTTTTGATTTTATGAAGCATTGGTTTTGATGAACTACTCTTTGATAAGATTAATCTATTATGAGATTATGCATGTTATGGTATACAAATTATGCATGTCAAGATTATCCTCATTACTATATGTCCAATGGGACTAGTCTTATGAAGTTTAGAACGAATGAATAATTGAGGTATAAGTCCTCCACCTAGTAAATCATATGAGATGATGATAGGCTAATAGTAGAGTCATAGACTAGATTTAAGAGCTATCCTTATGATGATGATCTATGTAAAAAAAACTTGCAGAATGGGTTAGTAGAATACCTCTCAATACTAGATGATCCTAAGATTCAAGTTTATGGTCATTCTGTGAGAGTTACACTTACCACTGAGTAGACCTTGGGATAGATAGAGATACTCCCAATAGCTAGGGCTAGAGATCATTAGTAGAATCATGTTATCCCTCAACTATATGCCACCGTCCGAAATAGGGATCACTCGTAGTAGAAGATGGCTTCTGGACCAATCATTATTAGAGGTTTCTTAATAGCTCGCTCTAGTGGATCCACTTAAGCATCTTAGGAGGTCGCCTTGGAATGTGACTTCCCCTTTCTTCCGGCGTAAGGAGAACATCGAGACTCCATGTATTGGTCATATGGTTTATGTTGTTTAAAGGTTTCTCTTACACATGTTCTAGTTCTCTTTATGGTCCTAAGTTTTCCCTCTTATGATGGTTATAATGTTTTCATTATGTCTTATCCAGGGGTTTCTTAAAGTTTTATAACTCATTGACCCTAAAGTTTGCATGGTTTTCTTCATATGTTATAGTCCTTTGTTTTTGGCATTCGTGTTTTTCATAGGGGTATATTACTTTCTTTCCAAGTATGTATGGTGGCCATCATTGTGATCTCTAGGGCCTCATTTATATTAGATGGTTCTTTCGTTGATGTAAAACCAAAGTTTTACCAAAAGATGTCTATTTTATTTATGAATGGTAGCATATGTTCCTTATTATGGTAAGATCAAGTGTTCATTCATGAGCTAGATACTTATACATATCCCATTCCCCTACATACATTATCTTATGTTCTATGGTTCAAGTGGTGTTTCTAAATGATCATGATATTAATTAGTTTTATGAATCATGTTTTGTGCACTGCATGCCCACATACTAGTAAATTTAATGTACTAATTCATACTTTATGACTACATGATTTAACCATGTAGGTTTTCGGTGATCCTCGATATCCTCCATGTGTCTAGCTTGGATTTGTGAAGATTGTGCTTGTGGTGACTCCTCTAGTTTGGGGACAATATCCTACTTATATCTTGGTTATGTTTAAAATTTTATTTTACTTTACTTTCTAGTTTGAGGGAGAGCCTTGGTCATGTCTTGGACCATGTCCTATTCATGCTTAGAGGTGTTGTTGGATACTATGCTATGTACCTATGTTGAGATGTTAAGCTTTTATGGATTCCTATCCTTTAGACCCTATCCCCTATGTGATATTATCTTTTTTGATGTTGATGGAAGATGATGAAAGTTCTAAGTCCCCATTTCACCATAGCTTGAGTCCCACTCCCCTTAGTACTTGCTTGTTATGTGATTCATGCGAATCTCTTTCCCCTATCTATTCCGATAGGGTAAGTCATAAGCCGTAATTCCTTCAAAATTATGTTCTACTTGTTTGTTATTTAATTATGTTTCCGCAACCAAAGATGTGTCGTGTATGCTTGAGAGGCTTGTTTGGGGTCCTTTTGCATTCCTCATTCACTGTGTCATGTCTAGTTCCTAGGCTTGGGTCGTGACATGCACCTCCCCAAGTGCCTACCTTATCCGTCAGAGTCCGTGAATTCATGTTATGATCTAAGCCTAGGGCCTAGACATGACACGGTGAATGAGAAGTCCGAAGATAACCCAAATAAGTCTCTTGACTGTAACAAGCACACGTCCTTGGTTGAGGAAGCATAATTGAACAAAAATAAGAGTTAATTAATAAAAATGGGAAAACAAGACTAAGAAAAGTCTTTGATAATCATAAAAGCATCGAATGATTCAAGCTCATAACATATACAAAGCAAAGAATCTAACAATACCAGTAAGAAAGGAGCGAGGGCCAAGACACTTCCTGATCTTATCCTCATAATATTAAGTATCCATCATAAAGTAGAATTCTCAATATAACATGAAAGAAATAGATATCATCCCTGGGTATGAGGACTCACAAAGAGCTAGCTTTGAATGGTCCGACCAGTCATGTGGAGAAGAATGATCGATAGGAGCTCCGATCCCTATATCATAACATCATATACACATAAAGTATATGTTAGTACTTGAAATTTACTAAGTATTCGGGGTGTAATGCAACAAGGATCATAAACATAATAATCAAAATGCATAATCATAGTCAATAGACATAAGCTCAATATGCCATGTATAATAAATTCTTAGATATAACATGATTGATAGTAACAGTACTTGCATAGCTTGTCACACATAATATTGTGACATGAGTGATCATCCAAATACCTTGTACTAGAGGGTAAAGAGTATAGCAGGAGTCATGACCCCATCTAGTAGGTAGCGGATAGTATATGATATTTAAATCGTACATGAGGGTAACACTTGCAACATGGTTAATGACCCTTCACGTAGACATTAGGTAATGTATCATAATAAGTTCTACATGTGGGTATGGGATATGGCATGGTTCATGACCCTTTCCTGTAGACATTTTCCTTGTACTAGAGGGTGAGGAGTACAACATGATTCATGACCCTTTCCAGTAGGCTTCATAATTTACAAGAACATAAAACTTAGCATAAGGGATCAATGGTTCACTTGTAGATCATAACGACTCATCATGATTTCAATGCATTCTTGGAAGCCCATAATTACCTTAAAACACTTGACTTGTAAATCATGTAATAGTTCATCAACAACTTGAGAATTTTTGTAATATTATTTTATTGAACATGTGATAGGTTCATTATACTTGTTTAAATCAAGCAATTCAAGAGTAAAACAAGATGATTAAACTCAATGCAAATCAACCCACCAATATTATAGTAAAACCCTCATTTAACGTATCTTGAAATCCATCACAAAAGCTCATAATAGTTCATAGTGTCATAACTCAAATAATGTATAGTCTCAATAGAAAAAATCAATTCATGGAATACGTTTGACATAGCTATTCATGTATAATCAATCAACACTTGATAAAACCCCAACATAATTTAAGTTCATATTTCATAATAAAGGATATCCATAGGTAATATAACTTGAATACATGCAATTTTCATTAAAAAAATATTTGCCTCCATGGGTGAAAGGACCCATGGATGAAGATCCACAAACCTTAAAGCTTGAATCTGTTGAGATGTACTTGAAGGAGACTTGAAGCTTGAAATGGGTTCTTGATTTTGAAAATTGAGTTTGAAATCTTTCAATTTGAATGAGAGATTTGATAAAGTCTTGCATAGGTTTTAGAGAGAGTTTTGTGAATTATAGAGCTGAAAATTGGCTAAGTATGGAAGATTTCACGGTTAAATGGGAATTGGGTCATTGCCGAAATGCCCCTGAATGAAATAAGAAAATTGAAGAAAAACTTACATTGGGCCACATAGCTAGTGCAACGTGGACCAAACGTACTTGACTAACTACACTACTCTGTGCCCCTCGTATGTCGCGGCCGGGGCGCAAATAGCCACTGGAATTTGAAAATTAGCAAAAATTATTTTTTGTTATGGTTCTTCTTAAATCAAATTTATACTCATAGCTCACTTAATTTTGCTCCCTGATCAAGAATATGAAGTTGAATTTCCAAAATCATGCATGGATTTCGAGACATATGAAAATTATAATTATGGAGCATTCTGAAGCACATAAGGGGCATTTTAATATCTCCTCCTTGGGAACATTCATCCTTGAATGTCAAAGACACATGCATAAGAGAAGAAAACATGAAGTTTTCAGCCCGACATAAATGCAACAAATGTACTTAAACATCATTTTCAAAATGTCTCAACATGAATATCAAAAAATACTATAAACTTGCTACCATAACATGAATGCATGCAAAATGACATGAGGGCTGAAACTTAAGAGTTGAAATCATAGATGGGACTTGATTTATTACCTTTGGATTGAGTAGGGTGGAAGAGGTATGGATATCGCTTTTTCATATCAGCCTCTGCTTCCCAGTGGTACTTTATACTTGTTGATTCCTTTAAAGGATCTTGACGGATGCTATATCCTTATTCCTTAATCTTTTTACATGTCTATCAAAAATCTCAATCGGGACCTCCTCATAGGTCAAAAATTATCTTCCACAACACCCACAATCTCTAAGGGTGTTATAGCACGTGGGTCACCATCACATCTCCTCAACATAGATACCTAGAAGACCTGATGAATCATATTTGTTAGACCCCGTAAGTTAGAACCCGTAAGTCCTTAATTGGTTTGATTTGGAAAAGTTTGGGACCAAATGTAAATTTTATTCTAAGTTTAGTCCTAAGATTAAATTGTTGTGGGGTCATGTGTGTGTCTATTTCTAATTTGTCCATGTGGGAGATGTTTGCCTATATGTATATATATATGTGAACTTATCTCTTGTACAAGAAGATACTTCTACACTTAGTGAAAAAAGAAGAAGAAGCAACCTGAAAGGTATAGAACTCTCTCAGGTTGCTACAGTGCCAAGAATTTTTTTTTGCATTTTTTCAAGTTTTCAATTATTTAACGCTTCAAGCTTAGTATATTGGATCCTCTAAGTGGCATAGAGGCGTTAGTTGGTCAAGGAAATGTTTGGTTTGACGGCTAGGAAGATTTTGGTCTAGTAAGGAGCTTGAAAGGTATGTTAATTTCTAGCTTCACTTATGTTAATTAAAGATTCTGTCTGTGTTAGGGATGTGTTGAATTGAAGGTAAAACATGATAAAAGGGTTGGTTGTTAGTTTGAATAATGAATTTGGAATTTGGAGTTGGAATTGAGGAAAAGTTTGCATATGAAGATATATTCTTTTACAGTCATGTATTTATGTTTATTTGTCATGAAAATAGTCATTGTAGGGTGAAAGAAGTGTTGGAAAACTATATGATAACACATGAAGGTTAGCTTGAATTGGAGCCCCCTTGAAAGTATAATGTTATGTTTTAACGTTGGGGGTTTGCGTTGGGCGTTGGAGTGACGTATTATAATTCTTGGAGTATATAGAAAGGATTGAATATGGTAGATATATGTTTGTATAAATGCTGTCCTGTTTTAGCAATTATGTCATAATAGCGTTTTGTGGTGTTTTGATATTGTGATGGTATTGGAGAGGGTTTCTTGTTGTTGTTGTTGATTGATTATTTGAGCCGAGTTTAATTCTCGGGACAGCGTATTTTAAGGGGAGATGCTGCCAATTTTTTTTATAAAATTTAGAACTTGAGAGTTAGGATTTAAAACCCGATATGGTTATTAATCGTTGGCGTTATCGTAATTTGGGAAGATATTGGACATCTGAAAGCATAAATTGGATTGGTCATGCGTTGGAGTTAGTTGGAAAAAGAAATCGAGGTATGTAAAGATTTCTTATCTCTTGGCATGAGTTAGTTAAACTTGGTCAATGTCGTACGTTTGAAAAAAAGAAGAAAGGAAGAAATCTCTTTTCCTTTACAATTTAGGTCTAAGTATAAGCTAAGTTCATTCTTTGCCACTCTTATCCTAAGTTAATCCCATCCATAACTTTTGA
>JAOTQJ010128518.1:0-10280 GCA_025642045.1 Solanum sejunctum | reverse complement strand
ATGATGCCTTAAGGGCATGATAAGCAACAATTAAATCCCTAGGCCATGAAATGATGTCCTTAGGTCATGAGAATGATATCTTTGGACTATGACACCTTAGGGGTATAATATGTCATGTACCTTTTAGGGCCAACGCAAATAAAACTTCGATCATATACAAGTTATAGGGTCAATATTATGCAAGATGCAATTCTCAGGCATAATGCAATTCAAATCTTAGGGCAGAGGTAATTTCCAGCGTAATGCTGATCAAATCTCAAGGCACATGCAGTTTTTCGGGCCAATACCATGTCAAATGCACTTTTTACGCATGATGCAATGCAAGTTTTTTGGACACATGAAATTTCTTGGACCAATAACTGCAATTTTCGAGCATGATGCAATGCAAATCTCGGGCCAATATTATGCAAAATTTGGGTATATGCAATTTTTGAACCAATATCATGCGAATTCGTGCACATGTAATGCAAATTATGGGTCCAATGCAATGCAATGCAAATCTTGAGCCAAGATGCAGATGCAAGATTATCGGGCCAATGCAATGTTATTGCCGGGCTCCAACACAATGCAGAATTATTGGGCCAATGCAACGTCATTCTCGGGCTCAAATGCAATGTGAAACATAGAGTAATATTTTGTCTTGCTAAAATAAAGCTTGTTTGAGTAATGTTGAAATATGTGTCCTTTCTGCATTCAAAGAAAAATTCTTCGTTTATAAAATGGGAGGTTAATTTGTCCTTGGCCATGACTAGTATGCTTCGCTTGTTGTTGATATCCAGACTCTTGTCGAGCTTTTGTCTTGGGCATCATGGTATAACATTTGAATTTTGAAAGTTGTATGTATTTATATATTTTGAAAAAAAAATCAGTTGAGAACTTATAAATGATGTTGAATCCTTGATAGTGGTACATTCTGAGACAAACCCAACGTCCAATTGAGGAAGCATTTTTGAGATACCTAGTGTGAAATTTAGACTTTCTTTTGCAAGATCTATGCTATCTTATCATGAATTTTGGAGCTCATCTCAAAAATTCTGCCCCAATTATCTTTGTCTTGGCAGAGTATGCTCTTGAAAGACATTTTGAGATCCTCTCAAAAATACTTCCCTAGTCTAGCGTCGAGGGAAAATAAAGGTTTTATTATGATAAGATTGAACTCCATAGAAGCGCCTACGTATCCCTCTTATACGGAAATCAAGTCTGACGTAGTTCTAAGTACAAAGAGCATAAGACAAAGTTTAAATATAGTATATCTTCACAACATCTGAGTTGATGGGGCTGGGCCAGATTTCACCTTCCATTTCGATGAGTATAAGTGCTCCTCCAATCAAGACACGATGGATAATGTATGGACCTTGCCAGTTTGGTGCAAACTTGCCCTTGACTTTATCTTGATTTGGAAAAACTTTCTTCAAAACTAATTGCCTGGGGGAGAAATACCTCGATTAGACCTTCTTGTTGAATGCTCGAGTCATTCTATTCTGATACAGTTGTCTGTGATAGATGACATTAATCCTTCTTCTGTCAATCAATGCTAATTATTCAAACTTGCTTCGTACCCATTCAGCGTCACTTAACTCTGCTTAAAGAATGATTCTCAAAGATGCTATGTCAACCTCGATAGGGATCCAACTTAGTTATCATAAACCAAAAACTACGGCATTACCTCAGTAGAGGTCCGGATAGTAGTACGATATCCTAGTAGTGCAAATGGTAGCTTCTCATGCCATTACTTATGGTTGTCGATCATTTTTTGTAGTATCCTTTTGATTTTCTTATTTGTAGCCTCTAGTGATTCATTCATTTGCAGTCTATATGTAGTGAAATTTGATGGTTGATCTTGAATCAATCCTAGGCTTCTCTCATCAAATCACTATCGAAATTGGCTCCATTATCAGTGATGATTATCTCTGGCACCCCAAACTGACAAATGATGTTGTTCTTGACAAAATCAACTACAACCTTCTTGGTGACAGATCTGTAAGATGTGGCTTCTACTCATTTGGTGAAGTAGTCAATTGCCACAAGAATAAACTTGTATCCGTTTGATGCCGTCGGCTGGATAGGACCAATGACATCCATGCCCCAAGCTGCGAAAGGCCAGGGTAAGTTGGTGATATGGAGTTTGTTGGGAGGCACTCGGGTCATGTTGGCATGAGCGTATGCAGTCCGTTTCCATGGTCAACCAAAAATAGCCTGACTTGAGGATCTTCTTTGGGAGGGTGAAGCCACTCATGTGATGACCACATATTCCTGCGTGAACTTCTTCTACAAGTCTGGATGCTTCCCTATCTCTAATGCACCTCAGCAAACCCAAATCAAGAGTCTTCCTATTTAGGATTTCTCTGTTTAAGAAGAATTGGTTTGCTAGCCTTTTAATTATGTGCTTTTGTACTTTTGTCGCATTCTATGGATAATTGCCACCCTATAGGTATCCCCGGATATCATCGTACCATGGATTTCCATCTAGTTCTTCTTCCATATGAAAACAATATGCAGGCTACTCCTGTATATGAATGCGAATAGAATCAATGTAATTCTGATCAGGGTGCTGAATCATGGAAGATAACATGGCCAAAGCGTCTGCAAACTCATTTTGTATTCGTAGGATGTGCTTGAATTCTGCTTTAGTGAACCTTTTGCAAAGCTTTTGTACACAATCTAAATAACGGTAAAAGCTTTTGATTTCTTGTTGCCCGTTCATATTGTACCTGGCGGATCAACAAATCTAAGTCCCGTATTTACCAAAATCTCCTGGATGTCCAAATCTATGGCTAATCGAAGACCCAAGATGCAGGCCTCATACTCAACCATGTTGTTGGAGCACTAAAATTTGAGTTTTACTGATGTCGGATAGTGTTGACCTGTTAGTGAAACCAAAACAGCTCCGATGCCTGAGCCGTTGAGAGTCTTGGCTCTGTCAAAGAACATCCTCCAACCATTTTATTCTTCAAAGATGTCTTCTCCTACGAAGGCCACTTCTTTGTCATGAAAATAAGTCTTCAGAGGCTCGTACTCTTCATTTACAGGATTTTCTGCCAATTGATCGGCTAATGCATATGCCTTCACTGCCTTTTGTGTGACATAGACTATGTTGATTTCACTAAGCAATATCTGTAACTTTGCCAATTTACCTATTGTCATGGGCTTTTGAAAAATGTACTTCAAAGGATATATTCTTGAGATCAAACATGTGTTGTGTGCTGAGAGATAATGCCGCAACTTCTGGGCCACCTAAGTCAAAGCACAACACGTGCATTCGAGCAAAGAGTATTGAGACTTGTACAACGTAAACTTCTTACTTATGTAGTATATTGCCTGCTTTTTTCTTTCCATTTCATCATGCTGTCCCAAAATGTACCCAAAAGCATTATCCATGACTGACAGTTATAGGAATAAAGGCCTACCAGATTCTATAGGAACCAAGATAGAGGATTGAACAAATAGTCTTTGGACTTGTCAAATGCTTCTTGACACTCTAGGGTCCATTTTATAGTAACGTCCTTCTTCAGCAACTTGAGGATTGGCTCATAGATGATGGTGGACTGGGTAATGTAATGACTGATGTAGTTGAGTCTGCCCAAGAAACTCATCACTTCTTTCTTGCTCTTCGGAGGAGGGAGTTCATGAATGGCTTTGATTTTCATCGGATCAAGTTCTATACCTCGACAACTGATGATAAAACCCAACAACTTCCTAGTAGTAACCCCGAAAGCATACTTTGCTGGATTTAACTTCAGGTTGTATCTTCATAGCTTGTCAAATAATTTCTGAAGATCAACCAAATGGTCACATCTATTCTTTGATTTGATGATTACATCATCCACATAGACCTCAATCTCTTTATGGATCATGTCATGGAATAAGGTCATCATTGTTATCATATAAGTAGACCCAACATTCTTCATTCCTAACTACATTACTTTGTAATTATAAACACCCCAAGGTGTAATGAAGGCCTTTTTCTCAGCGTCATCCTCATGCATCTTGATCTGATGGTAGCCAGAAAAATAATCCATAAATGACTATGTTTCATGCTTAGTGCAGTTGTCTATAAGAATGTGTATGTTTAGGAGTGGAAAATCATCTTTGGAACTAGCATTGTTAAGGTCTCAATAATCCATATAGACTCTAACTTTACCATCTTTCTTGGTTATGGCACAACGTTGGCGAGCCAGGTTGGATACTTGGTTACTTGAAGAATTCCGGCCTCCAATTGCTTTGATACTTTTTCTTTGATTTTCAAACCAAATCAGGCTTGTATTTTCTATGCTTTTGCTTCACCGATGGACAGGATGGATCTGTAGATAATCAATGGGCTACTATTGAAGTGCGCATCCCTGTCATATTTGTATAGGATCAAGAAAAGACATCCTTGTTCTTTTTCAGGAATTGGATATAGTCTCTTTTTTTTCCTCGAACATGTGAATGCTAATTCGTGTCTCTTGAACCATTTCAGAATCACCTAGATTTACTACTTCCATTTTTTCTAGATTTTCTTTAGGCTTTCCCTCAAATTCCTCAATCTGTTTAGAAACTTCTTTGTATTCCTCTTTTTCATCCATCGCCTCTGTTTGAGTTACATTATGTTGTGCAGTCTCATTATGTGCCACAATCTCAGATTCAACATTATAAAAAGTAATTTTTGTAAAAGAAAAAACACAGTAAAAGTAAAATAATATCAACAATAAGTAAAATAGAGACTTTATTATTTCAACAGGCATTGCCAAACTTTAAGTTTACTAATTTGAAAAACATTAAAACCAAATAAGAAGGTTTTTATTTTTTGAAAACATAAAGGACAATGACAAAGTCTTTATTTTTTAAAAAGCATAAAAGGAAAGTAATGATTTTCCATCACTACCTAAGTGTCCGACGTGGTCTGGATGGGGTGGTGATCTAGTTGTTTATGATGGTCGCTATGGCCTTTCTCTGCATTGAGGCTTTCTCCTCCTCCTCATTGATTATGACATTGCATCTACCTTCTTTGACCTCTGACAGGACAAACCTTGCACTCTATTTAGCAAATTTAGTATTATTATTCATGAACCCAATAGATTGAAAAATCTGGTGCAGGGGTGGTAAGCGACTTGGCAGTGGATAATAACTCCTAGCTGAAAGTGGTTCCCAATTAAGATATTCTTCCACAGTATAAGCATATCCTAGACCAAAAGTGGTTGAATGACATAAAGACTTTACGGGATCGGTGATCCCTTGCTGTTTTGGCTCCCAGACCCTTTCTTGGTTCATACCATGAGTTCAGCATGATGCTCATCACATCCATTATCCTTGTCTTTTCTTCATTCACATCTTCTTCTTCTTCTTCTTCTTCTTCTACCAAATCTTTGCTAGTCCCATAAGAAAAATCCTCTGTTATGAACAAGTTCCTCACACTCTTTAGCAAGTCTTTTTCTTCATCTGGACTGCTCTCAAGAAAACCAACAGATTTAAAAGTTTGACACAATGATGGAAGAGGATGTTGCAGGTCGAAATCCTATTCCCCCATCCTCATAGGTACCTTTCCTTTATAACCCAAACTGATGGTATCATTTTTGAAATATTGGGAGATTTGCTCGGGTATACCTTGAAGTCATGCCCCTAGTCCCTTGCCTGGATCATAGCCCAACCATAGCAACATACTCAAAATCTTCTAGCTATACCATGGCCTTGGCTCAACATCTCCTACTAGCTCAACAGTGTGGAACATTTCTTCGTTTATATGGACTTGCCCTTCAATAATATAGATGGGATGCCCCTTTTCTCCATGCACCACTATCTCTTCGTGCTCCTGCTCAAATTTTAGGCATTAATGGAGGGTAGATGGTACTGTTCTAGCCATGTGAATCTATGGGCATCCGAGCAATAGATTGTAGAAAGCAGGAATGTCCATCACTTGGAACACGATAGGGAAGGTCGCTGGACCAATGGTCATATCCAGGGTGATCTCCCCTATAGTGTCCCTTTGGGAGCCATTGAATGCCTTCACATTTATGTTATAGGTTTGTTTCTAAGTCCATATCTAACCTTGTTATAGTGCCAAAAGAATTACTATTCAGTCCGAAACCTGGGTCAACTAAAGCCTTAGTAATTACTCTATTTTGGTACTGGGTGGTGATGTGAAAAGCTTGATTATGGGTGGTCCCTTCAGGTGGGAGCTCATTCCCATAGAATGATATCTTATATGCCTCGAGCACTTGCCTGACCATGTAAGCCATTTCTCTTTCAGAAATATTAGATGAAATATAGGCCTCGTTCAACACTTTCATCAAGGCCTTCTGATGAAGTTTCAAAGTCTTTAAGAGGGACAAGATGGAAATTTAAGTAGGAACCATACTCAACCGCTCAGTGACAGAGTATTCTTTGGCTTGTATTTTCTTCCACGCACCACTCTCCTCTACTTCTATGACAGGAGGCTTGGTCTTGCTTGACCTTCCTTGAGTCATGTCTTCTGGAGTATATATTCTTCCATAGCGGGTTACCCCTTGAGCAACATCAGCTTCTTCTAATATCGTCTTTTTCTTCTAATAGCTCTAAGGAATAATGTTATTGTCAAAGCTTTCTTAGGGAGCTCTTGTGACTACAAAAGGAGATTTGGGTGTAACAACTTTTACCTCAAACGATCAGTGCCCTTGTACCACAAATAGAACTATCACCGCAACTAGCTTGTCTTGCTCTACCAACCATATGGGTCCTTCTAGATTTGTTGATTCTCTTACTTCTAGCATGTTCACCTGATGATTATGAAGTAGGTTACTGGATACGTTGGATGTGGGTTCTTTAAGTTGAATGGTCTTGGTATCTATGAGCTTTTATATGTTGCCTCGAGAGGATCGACAAACCTCTGTGGTGTGTCTTTTTATTCTGGAATGATAGGCGTACACCTTGTTGGGGTCATACCATTTGGCTTAGTTATCGACAGGTAAAGTGGGAATTGGTATGATATAACTAGCTTCTTTGAGTCTTTCATATAGTTGGCCAATATTTTTGGCTAGGGTATTGTAGTATTTGGCAGGCCTTTTTTCGAAGTTGGGATGGTTTCTGTAATTTAGTTGTTGAGGAGATGGTGGTGGTGGTAGAGTGGTTTGATAGTATATTGGTTGGGTGTTGTAGACAAGATATATAGGCTGTTCGTATTGTGGAGGGGGAGTTTGGTAGGGAGTATAGGTTGGGTCAAGAGGGTAAGGCATATGGTAAGGTTCTGTTGGGTAGTGAGGGAGAGCTTTGGTTAGAATTTGTGTTTTAATAGGGCTTTTGTTCGCCAGCATGACCGCACCCACTTCCTTCTTCTTATGATTTTTTGGCAACTTTCTAGATTGTAGCGCTTTGTTGGTAGTTTGTATAGCCTTCAAATTGATGATAGTACCATTTTTGATACCTTCCTTGATTCTCTCTCCTAGTCTGATAATGTCCACAAAATATTTTTTTGCAACGAGCATCATCCTATCATAATACTAGGGTTCCTATGCATGAATGAAATGATCTTTCATCTGAGACTTATCTAAGGGAGGCTTGGCCCTGACAGCCTCAGACCTCCATCTAACAGTGTAATCTCGAAATGTCTCACCCAACTTATTTTTTTGATTCTAGATGTAGAACCAGTTGGGCCCATTCTCCGTGTTGAACCTAAATCGATCCATGAAGTTGGAAGCCATATCTACCCAACTTGATCATTTGCGGGCATATTGGTCAATGTACTATATTAGGGCTTCTCCCGTAAGACTCCTCAAAAACAACTTCATCCTGATCCTTTTATCTCTTCCAACCCCAATAAGTTTATCACAATACATGCACAAGTGGGCTTTGGAATCTCCGATATCATTGAATAACTCAAATTTGGGAGGTTTGTATCCCTCGGGCAACTCCACATCAGGATGTATGCATAAGTCTTTGTAGTTCAACCCTACTATCCTTTTACTTGTTTCAACTTGCTGCAAGCGATTAGTGAAGCTATCCAATTTCTCGACCATGGACTTGATTAGCATATCCTTTTGGGCAAATTCTGATTTGTGGTAGTTGTGGGAATCTGGAGTAGTTTTGACATATATAGGATTTTAGTTGTAGTTTCCAGGAGCATGGGCATATGAGGCGTTAATGGTAGGCTTGGGAGGTATGATTGGGATGTGGCCAATATTTGTCGGTATAATGTTGGCTCAGAAGGGCCTGCTAGGTATGGATTTTATAAGTGAAGGATGGGAAGTTGAGAGCATTTGTGGGTGGCAAGTTGGTAGAATAAGAATTTGGTTAATTTTGGGATACGAGTGGAATAAGTGGGGATGTGGCTTAGATAATAGTGACATGCTCTTCGATGTTATCCTCGAAAGAGGTGGCGAGCTAAATGGTTAGCTTAGCCAAATTTCTCATGCTTGCCATTTCTTCTTCAAATTCTAAAATCTTTCACTCCAATCTTAACACCAAATTAGTAGAGTGAGATCCTCTATAAGAGTTTACATTACTGTTGTTTTCATATGCCATCTTACCCTTCTTCTTGTTATTCAGGCTTTAGAGTGGTGGAGGAGGATGAGGAGCCACTTTCGATCTCGTGTAATAGGCCAAAATGGATGAACAGATCAACCTTAGGAAAGGGGAAATACAAAACCAACAATATCTTGTTAGAGTTTAGGATAATAACAACAACAAACACGTATTTTAACAAAGGAATTGCCCTAAGATGCAAAGGATCTCGTTGAGCGAGAGGTAGGCCTAATGCAACAAGCAAGTGGTTCATGATAGTTAATCTAAGCCTTAAATTGTCGATTGAAGTTTAGAGTTAGAGATAAGATAAAATAAACCAACTATTTTATTGAAAATTCAAACCATTACATCATAGGAAATAAACTTTGAAAAATAAAACCTAAGGGAGGAAAGGATAACAAAGGGAAAAATAACTGGAACGTGAAAAAGAAATTCTTCAGATGTGAGGGCCTTCATATGCTGGGACAATCTGCTCCTTCATCTCTGGAGTGATATTGTAATCCCTGTTTAGTAGGTTACAGGCCCAAACCTTCTCCCTCAAATCCTCATACCTCGGTCACCCTCCTTGATCCAGGTCTATTCTCTCAGCATATTCCAAAATCCACACATAATATTCGAGAGTTAATTAAGGGCGATCTGCTTGAATGACAATGGTCAATACTCTTTCCCACCTTTTACATATATTGTGCACCTATGGAACCCCCTCTCCAAACTCATACACAGATAAACTTATGTTGGACCGCAAAGGAATGACTTGAATTAGTCCAAATTGTCTAAGTACTCGCAAAGGGGCATAAGGTTGGACCCCCTTCAGGCCGATAAGATCAATGTAGTAAAGCTCGTCTCCTTTTGCTATTGCATGTGATAGTTGCAACCAATAGTATTTCCACTGTATGTTGTAACCCGATAGACCTTTCATGAAATCACACCACAGATCTAAGCATTCTTGTTGGGTAGGTGTGAATTTTGTTTCCCACGCCATCAAGAATGTCTATCAAGTTTCCCTTTTTATAAAAGGTGCTCAACTGCCCACATTATAATAAGAAATTGCACCCCTCGAAGAACCTCTTACGCTGAACATATTTGGACAAGGCCCTTTTTATTTTTTCTAATATCATCGGCACAATGGTGTTCCCTCCAATGTCTCTTTCTTTGGACACATTTTGGACGACGTAGATTAGGTGAGTATTGATGTGCTTTCAAAACATAACACATTTGATGCCTAAAACAAGGGATTTGGTGAGTTCTTAATGCAACGTTTTATGGGTTTTATGTGTTTTTGTGTTGTTCTTGCAGAAAAGTTAGGTTGGTATGATTTTGAAGAAAAGTTGTAGATTTTGCTAAATGATAGGACATACGAGTTCACCTATGAGTCGTAGCCCAAGCTACGAGTCATAGGGTGTGATGTAGCAAGAAATATTGACCAAAAATCAGAAATTTGCTAAGTGGAGGTCACTCCTATGAGTCGTAAGTATCACTAGGACTTGTATAGGTAGACTTGTAGTAGGAATCAGAGAGCCAAAATGTTGGACCAAAAACTGAAGGCCTAGATTATGAATGGAGCATACGAGTCATAGCCCATCCTATGCCTCGTACCAGTGGGTCATACCAGTTGAGTCGAAGATGCCAAGAATCTAATACGAGAACCTGATTAAGACTTGTAGGCTATACTACAAGTCGTAACTGCAAAGCATACCAGTCGCTAGCTGTCTTTTTTGTGTAATTTTTAGGATTATTTTGTAAACACTATATATAGTTTAAATTAGGGTTTTATTAAGGAGATTTGAATCAGAGAAGTTTTCATTAAC
>JAOTQJ010128488.1:0-10281 GCA_025642045.1 Solanum sejunctum | reverse complement strand
TCCGAGGGTAGCGCTCAATAGAAACTAGCTGCCAATTCATTATCAGTAAGACAATGGTTTTGATTCGCTGCCAAGCACTGCTTATATCTTTCCCAAGTCACTACCAAAGTTCATAAGGATGACTCTTTATACTTCCCCCCAGTTAGAGCAAACATCGGGTGGAAGAATTGACCACCATTCCACAGCCTCACTCCGGAGAGTCATAGGGAAAACCTAAAGAGCCATGGCCTCCCAAGCAGGATGTCTTGTCCTAAGGAACCCCGTCAATGTTTGAGTAAAATTTTGCAGTTCAATTTGGGGGTCTTCGAACTCTTGCCCATAAAATAGGGCTCGCCTCTACAAAATTTCTAACAAGTCATTTGAAATGTAGAACTTATGTTTAGTCATAGTGCCAGCCAACCTGTACGTAGAATCAACTAACAAAAACAAAAACGAAATTAAAATACATGAGACTATAGAGATTAACACTAGAACTAACTAGTAGTGAATTCATGTCAAAATCTAGCCATATTCCCTAGCAGTGGCGCTATAATTTTTTATAATGTTCATGATCCAATAAGAAAGTGGTTGTTGTCAGCAATTAACTTAACCGAAGGCGAGGGTCGAATCCACAGGGAATATGGGGCTTGACTACAAGAATCCACTACTAATCATTTCAAGCATAAATAACTAAAATCTCTAAATAGAGGGGAGGGGTTTGTGATTCAAAATAAAATAATGTAAACTAAACACTAAACTATGATGCGATGAAACATTTAATTTTAGGGAACACTTGAGAATTGTGTTCGTCATAGTTCATTGACTCGATTATGCTAAGTAAAATAACTACAATTGGAAATTCACATGCAGGATGGTAACTTAGATTCTTACAACTCTCTTTTGAAGGTGAAGGTTGAATTTCACCATGTCGTTTGGTTGGCCACCACGGCGTGCCAACTAACCATTACTAATTATCCCAATCAACCTCCCATTATACAAGTTTAGTTGATTAGATGAGAACATATCAACCGAATCTTGTCATCTACTTCACTTTTCCTATTTATCACTACCTTGGTCAGGCTAGTGGTAGTAGGCAAGATTTGGTGTTGGCGACCACCAAATGACAATCAAAATGAAGGGAACTAGCTAATACATTCAAACCCCAATCATAGAAATGCTCTAAACCTAGGTTATTTTGAATCAACTACCCATGATTCCGACAATCCCAAGTTGTGGGTGCTTAGCTACTCCTAGCTAAGGCAAAACAAGAACAAATACTAATACAAGACATAAATGAAAGTTTTACCAAAAACCTTGAAGAGTGTAGGCACCACAAGTTGCAAACCCAAAAGCTTGATTGATCAACAATGTGTACAAAGCAAGATTTGCAATCCCCAAAATGGATTTTCCAAGAAAGAATAATAAACTAATCTAAAACCCTAAAATATTCTTGAGAGAATATTCAAAGGCAAGTTTTATCTTTGAAAAATCTGGCATCCTAAAGAATGAACTAAATGTATTTATAGTGTTTACAAATAAACCATAAAAATAATATAGAAAATATAGCTAGTAGCTGGTATGCCCTACAGGTATGACTCGTAGGGTTACCTATGAGTCATAGTCGGGGTCTCGTATCAGGTTCTTAGCATCTTGAACTGAAATGGGATGACCCAAAGGTATGAGTTGTTACTTGAGCTATGACTTGTATGTTCCTCTCATAATCTTGGCCTTCAGGTTTTGGTCCAACATTTTGGCTCTGTGATTCTTGCTGTGAGTCCACATATACAAGCCACAGTGCAACTTATAACTCATAGGATGGCCTTATATGGTTGACCTCCACTTAGAAGATTTTTGAGTTTTTGGTCTCTGTTTTTTTCTACGACACACCCTACAACTCGTAGCTTAGGCTATGCCTTATACGTGAGCTCGTAAGTCGAATAATTCTGCCAAATCTACAATTTTTCTTCAAAATCATACCAACCTAACTTTTTTGCAAAAACACATTAAAACCATAAAACATCGCATTAAGAACTCACAAGTTCCATTGTTTTGGGCATCAAATGTGTTGTATGTTGATAGCATATCATTGACCCCATTGAATATTAGGAGCTACTTGGGTTTAGCGAGTTACTATCGTAGATGTGTGAATGGGTTTTCTTCTATTGCTTCTCCTATGACAAATTAACTCAAAAGAAGGCTAAGTTTGCAAGGGCCGATAAGTGTGAAAGGAGTTGCCAAACATTAAAAGATAAGATTATATCTGCTCCTATATTGTCACTACCGGAAGGGCTATAGGAATTTGTTGTGTATTGTGATGCTTCTAGGGTTATTTTGTGTTGTGTTCAAATGCAAAATGGTAAGGTCATATCCTATGCTTCTAGACAACTCAAGCTGCATCATAAGAACTACCCTACCCATGATCTTGAATTAGCCGCCATTGTATTTGCATTAAAAATATGGCATTCTTACTTTTATAGGTTTTGATGTGTTCACCGATCATAAGATCCTCCAATAGGTTTTCACTCATAAAGATCTTAACTTGAGACAAAGAAGGTGGCTAGAATTTCTTAAAGATTATGATATGAGTGTGCATTATCATCCCGATAAGGCTAATATGGTGGAGGATGCTTTGAGTAGGGTGTCTATGGGTAGCCTAGATCATGTTGATGGTGGTAATGAAGAGATGGATCGAGAGGTCCATCAGTTTGCTAGATTGGGAGTTAGGTTGGAAGAGGAGAATAACGGGGGTGTTTTTGTTTTTGATGGTTCTAAATCTTCATTGGTAGAGGAGGTGAAAGCTAAGCAAGATCTTGGTCGTTCTTTGTTAGAATTAAAGACATTGGTAAATAATGGTAAGGTGGAGGTTTTCTCCCAAGGTGGATATGGTGCCCTTAGGTACCAAGGTAGATTTTGTATGCCTTGTGTGTATAGTTTGAAGGAAAAGATTCTTGATGAGGCTCATGGTTCTTCTTATTCTATTTACCCCGGGTCTACTAAAATATATAGGGATTTGAGAGAGGTGTACTGGTGGAGAGGCATGAAAAGGGACATTGCAAAATTTGTGTATGGTTTCTATAGTTTCCAACAAGTCAAATCCTAACATTAAAGGTCAGGTGGCCTAACCCAAGACGTAGAGATTCCTACTTGGAAGTGGGAAGAGATTAATATAGATTATGTGGTTAGGTTTACGAATAATAGAAAGGGTTTTGATTCTATATAGGTTGTTGTTGATAAGATGACAAAATCGACTCACTTTCTACTGGTTAGGACTGCATATGGGGATGGAGATTATGCTAGTTTGTACATTCACAACTTGGTGAGGTTACATGGGGTTCCTTTGTCCATCATATTGGATCATGGTACTCAATTTACTTCACACTTTTTGAGGTCTGCCATTGTGCCTCTTGATTTGTTGGGGTAGTTGAAGACAACTTGACATATGAAGAGGTTGCAGTAGAGATCTTGGATAGGCATGTTAAGAGATTGAGAAACAAGGAAGTTGCTTTCATTAAGGTCCTTTGGAGGAACCAACAGGTCGAAGGTGCTACTTGGAAGGGCGAAATAGATATGCAAAAGCGAAACCCTTATCTTTTCCACTCCACTAAAGCCTAAGATATTGATCTAAGTCCTTTATATGATCTCAAGTATTAAGTCCATCCCTCATGTCATTGCATACATTCATGTTTAAATTGACAAGTTCATGATGATTTTACACGTACATTGAGATTTTTGAAATAATATTTAAGTGCATTGTTGCATCCTTATGTGGGCTGAAGTTGTCATGTTTACATCTCTCATATAGATTTCTTTCACATTCAGGATGAATGTTCCCAAGGGGGAGATACTTAAAAGACCCCAAAAAGTACTCGAAAATGTGCCTCGGAAGTGTCCAGAATCGTAATTTCCATATATCTCAAAATCCATGCGCGATATCACAAATTTGACTTTATTCTTGTTCATGAGATAAAATTTAGTGGGAATAGGTCTAACCCCAATTTTAGAGTAAATGAATCACAATTTTAAATTCCCAAAAATTGATTTCCAGAGAAATTTTCGCGCCCTAGGTGTTGCGTTCCAAGGGTGCACCTCAGTTCATTTTGTGGCCAGTTTTCTATCTTGGTCCAAAACTTTTGGGTCTTTGTCCTAAGTGTCCCAATGTATGAAAATGCTTATACTTAGCCTTATTTCAGCCTCATATCATTCCAAACATTCCCAAATACTTACTCAAACACTTAGCCAATCTTTCATCTCCTAAATTGAAGTCTCAAACTCATCTGAATTTTAAGGTTCTCATTCAAGCTTCAAGTCTCCATCTTCAAACTTCATCAAGCTACTCTCAATAGTCAAGGTATGTGGATTTTTTTCATGGGTTCCTTCAACCCATAATACTCAATCTGTCGTTTACCTAAAATTGCATGATTTAAAATTGAGTTATTCATGGGTCTTATCTATTATGAATTTCATTGTACACTATATTGGGGTTTCATGAAATTGTGACTGTTTTAGCATGTTTGGAGCTATGAATCTAAGATCTATTATGAGATTTGATAATGGGTGTTGATGTATATTTCTTGAGGGTGTTACCAAGTATCCATCTATAGTTTTACATTGAATACTCTAGCATGATTTCATTCTTAAATTGCATAATTTTACAGTAGCACTACACACCTACCAAGTGTTTAGTAAAATGTACGATTATGATTTCTTAAGGAATTAAAGGTCCAATGCATGTATTATAAGATGAATGACTTTATGATGATGAAGGGAATATATTATATAATGATAAAAGGAATATATGCATATTATGATGAGATAAATATATGTATAAGATTTTATCTCTATAGTGTTGGGAATGACCAAGCCTCACTCGGGAGGTTATAAGCCTAGGTAACCTTGTTGAGGGGTTTGTACCTCGATAGCCTCGCTCAGGAGGTGGCATGCCTGTGCAACCATATCGAGTGGTTTGACCTTGATAACCATGTTGGGGGGTTCGTACCTCATCAACCACATGAAGGGGTTCGTACCTTATGCAACTCTCCAAGAAGGTGGTAGGCCTTGCATTGCACTAATAATGGTCACTCCTTACACTTTTATTATGTTCTATATAAGCATGATTTTACTTCAAGTATCATTCATATATGCCATATTGCTATATGCTTATTCACTACCTATGTTATGCATTTTAATTATGGTGTTTATCACTTGTTGTGTTGCATCCTACATACTTTGTCACGACCCAAGCCTAGGTCCTACATATGACCGGCGAATGAGGAACCCAAAGGGACCCCGAACAATCCTGTAGCATATCATTATACATCCTTGATCACGGAAGCAATTAAAAGACATTTGAAGAATGGAAATAAGGGCAAAGGTACTAAGGAAGAACTTGTCATAGCATAGGATCAAGAGATAATAAAATAAACTCATAGCATAAATACATAGCTTTGTCCAACAACATCTATACTACATAGATAAGAGCGTGGGCCAAGACATATAATCGGGATCACCCTCACAGTCAACAAGATCAATACATGAAGGACAATAATGTCTTATACATCACAAGAGTTCACAAACTAGGTCCTCGAAATGGATGACTCATCAACTATCTTGAGAAGGTCATACTAACCACGTGAAAGAGGATGCTCAGGAGGGAATCCGGTTGCTATATGGTGATATTATGTAGGCAAGAGTATGTGTTAGTATGTTTGAATGTACTAAGCATGTAGGATGCACTACTATAAGAGATAGCCATCATAATCAAAATGCATAACAATAGGTGATAGGCATAATATAATAATATTGCATGTATGATTAATGCTTAAGTAAAACATGCTTAAGTAACTCATGCTTATATAGGATAACATATGTGTAGAAAAGACCAAGCTAGATTTCCAAAGTACAAACCCCTTGGTAGGTTGGTAATGATGCCGCCCCATCGCAAACCCTTGATAGGTTACCAAGGTACAAACCCCTTGATAGGTTAGTGATGATGCCTTCCCATCACCCTAGTGCTAATGTACATACCCTTTGATAGGTTACGAAGGTACAAACCCCTAGATAGATCAGTGATGATACCGCCCCATCACCCTGGTGCCAAGGTACAAACCCCTTGATAAGTTAGAGAATGGTCACACCCTACCTCCCATGGTGATTGAGGCATACCCCTCAATAGGGTATGGTCAATACGACACTATATAGAGAGATATCATATACATACTTTCCTTTTATAATCATCATAACATCATTCAAAACATAAGACATGCTTTAGATCTTTAATTCCTCAAATATCCATAACTGGACATTTTATTAAACACCTTGAGGGTGTGTAATAGGGGTAAAAGAGCATGCAATTTAGAGATGAATTTATGCAAGAAAATAATTGGTAAAACCTTTAATCAACACCTTGTAACACCTCTAAGACATTCACATCAAAACCCCTCATCAAAACTTACAATAGATCCAAGATATATAGCTCACAACATAGCAAAATGGTCACAACTTTGCATACTTTAACATAGTTCTTAAACATGTTCAACTCAACTTTAAATCATGAAATTTAGGAAAAGGAATCTTGGGTATCATGGGTGAAAGGAACCCATGAAAGAAACCCACATACCTTAGGTCTAGAGTTGCTTTGAATTGAGATTGGGATGAATGGAGGCTTGGAATTGATCCTTGAATCCAATCTTTTTCTTGGGTTTCCTTGAAATTAAATTGGAGCTTTATGGAGTCTTTTGAGAGAGTTGAGAGTGTATTTAAGATGAGAGTAATGAGTTTAATCCTTTGGAATATTGTTTTAGTCTTTTAGGAAGGTTAAGATAGCATTGAAAATCTAAAGAGGCCATTAGAGTAATGAAAATTATGGAGACGCCATAAGTGAACGGATGGAAAAGTTGGCAAAGTGTCATATCACTGGAGACTTCACTGGATGTGTGGCACTCCACAAGCTGTGTGGAGTGCTTGTGATACAAGACTTAGACAAAAAAATGGAATTGGAACACTTGAGAAAAAGTTAGCATCGATGTCACTTTGATGCCACTTTCACGGACCGTGTAGTGTTACACGGACCATTTACTGGTCTATCCCACCTCACTTAGACAAGAAAATGTTGCAGGATAGCATACTACTAGGTGCCATGGCCTGTACTCCTTCACATGAGTGCTATAAGGTAGTCGTGGCCCATGCCTTAGCTTATAATGCCATCCACGCCTAGCCAAGCCTCCTAAAACACCTCCACTCCCCTCTTCATGACCAGTGTGAGTCACATGACCCATTCCACTAGACATAGACCAAGACATTGCATCACTATGCCATTTTCCAAAACCAAACATTTCCCATGACCCGTACAAGGCCGCACTGCCTGTATGGGTGCTCGTGGGGTTTTACTGCATGGGAAGGTCTCACAAAAATGGTCATAACTCCTTCATTCGACATCGAAATAAGGTGAAACCATGTGCATTGTGAAGATAACTCAAAGGGATTTCATTTGACATGCGTAGGCCACCCAGTTTCAAATGTGACAACAGTTATGCTTGTTTAAAGTTGACCCTTGCATGAACCATCAACTAAAACTCAACTCTTAGAGAAGTCTTGGACTCATTTAGGTACTAAAATCTCTCATGAACCTATTACACCCTAAATCTGACCAAAAGAGGCTTGAAACATAGATAAATAACAGCATAGAGTTATGAGATGTCACATACTTAGTACATCGAAACATACTAATGCATACGCTATGTCTACATGATGTCACTATATAGTAATGGAACCCCACTTGAGCATCCCCATACACGTGGCTAGTGTGAGTCCACTCAAGCTTGTTGGTGATTCATCTATTTAGGGGATGTTGCTAATTTTCTCATGCTATGTTCTAAGACTACGTTTCTTTTATGTAAATATTGACTATGAGGGTGAGCCCGGTTGCTTGTCTTGGCCTCTGGTCTTATCTATGTAGTAGAGGTATTGTTGGACATGTCTTGTATAATGTTATAAGCTTTAACTCTCTCTTGACACTTGTTGTTATGATATAAATGATGTCCTTTAGCCCTAGTTATACCTATTTCTACTCTTTTATTGCTATTTATTTGCTTCCGCGACCAAGGATGTCTAATGATGTGGTAAGAGGCTTGCTTGGGGTCCCTTTTGGGTTCTCTTGCACCGTTTCACAGCTAAGCCCTAGGCTTGGGTTGTGACAACAAGCCTAGGAGCATAATAGACTTATAGGTACTGGCTCATCCAGCGTGGCTGCTATGCAAACTACCACCTAGGAGAGAGATGATTAGAGGGAGCTTAGGCACCAATATATGTTTGTTTTTTTGACCCCTTGTATTTATTTGGATGATTTTGAAATTTTAAACTAAGGACACATATATATATTTCGATGGGGAGTGGCTAGTTATGGACTAGGTGAAGTCTGAGTAGTTTTTTCCCATAACTCTCCCAAATTTTAAACCTCAAATTTTGACCCCGAGGTTTTCTTACCTGTGTGATTTTTTCTTGTGGATATTTAACTTTTGTTGAACTGGCAAGTTTAGGATGTCTTAGATGATATTTATAGTATATAGTAGTTGAACTTATGGCACGTACCTTGTTTTTGATAATTTAAGAAATATTTTGAAATTCAGTACCCATCAAAATTTTTGAGTAGTTGTTAACATAAATTTTTGAATGATTTGGTAGTATATGTTCTGATTAAGTGATGGCAACTTGATATATGAAGCATGATCTGTGAGTTTCTGTTGGTTATGTATGCAATGCCATGTCTGTGTAAGCTGATTTTGTTATATGCTTGCACTGTATGCTGATTTAGAACTTACCCTGTTATACTAAGTTGGACTGGAGCTTATATGGATTAGGAAGGGACCTTAGGCCCTTGTTCTATAAATTAGTCCACATTTGCCTAAATTGACCAACCAAATAAGAAATTCATCCCTTGTTTCAAATATTTGAGCCTTATATATACCATTTCTTTCTTAACACCTAATTAGCCTAACCTTGTTTAGTGAAATACCTTGGAATTGGCCCTGGTCTATCCTTGAGCATTGTGAACCTTGATTTAAGCAAAAACCCTAAGTTGAGGGTGGCTACCAAAAGTGGCCCTGGTTTAGGGCATAGATATTGTGCACTTTGACATAAGGTAAAAGCCTAAGTTAACGGTGGCCAGTGTAGGGGTAAAATAGTAAAAATAAGTTTGTGAGTTGAGAATGTGAAGAAAGAGAAGAAAACCATACACTGGGTGAAAGAATGAGAAAAAGATGCCTTAGATTGAGTTGAAAATGCAAAATAATGCGTGAAAATGAGGCAAAAGCTAAAAATGTGAAAATGCGTCAATATTTTATTTGTTTAGTGATTGTGGATTGTTGATATTCCTTTGCTTGCCATAGTTATGTTATCATATGCATTAATATGCTTCAGTTTGCTGAATAGCTACATGATCTTATTTTGAAAAAGCTTATATGGGTACCTATGTTGGATTTTAATATGGTACATGGCATTGGGTTGATTGCTATACATTGCTTTATTATTTATATAGGTTGATTCGTCGCTTGAGGACAAGTAACAATGTTGGTTAAGGGTGTTGATCTTCTATCTAAATACAGCACATTTGATGCCTAAAACTTAGGATTTTGTGTATTCTCAATGCGACTTTTATGATTTTTATGTGTTTTTGTGTTTGTTTTTAGAGGAAAAGCTAGTTGGCACAATTTTTGGGAAAGTTGCAGGTTTTGCTGATTTTTTTAGGGCATACAAGACACTCTACGAGTAATATTCCATTTATGAGTCATAAAGGTGGCCTCCTGAAGGATTCTAGTGTCGAGCAAAATTGAAGTCCAGCCATATGAGACCCAATTACGAGTCCTAGTTCCATGTACGAGTCATAAAGAGATGTCTCGTAGTATTTCTAATGTTGATCAGACTTGGACCAAGTGATGCAAATATGGATTACGAGAAGGCAATATGAGTCATAGATGATATTATGACTCATGAAGGTATTTTATACCAGTGAAGTCCAAGATGCAGGAACATATGAGGCTACCCAAGCCGGCTCCTGAGATAAAAGGGGTGCTTCAATGACAAACAAGGATCCTAATGTGGAGGGTCACTCACCTGTACGTCGGTACCTGCGGGCATGAAATGCAGCCCCCGCATAAGGGGGGTCAGTACGATATATGTACTGAGTATATAAAGTGGTAAAGGATATGTAAAACGGTAATGCAAACCTGACTGACAGTAACAATCCACAATAGAGATAGGAGAATCAGATCAAGGCAACCTTAAAACATACCTTTAGAAAGGAATTCA
>JAOTQJ010128457.1:0-10283 GCA_025642045.1 Solanum sejunctum | reverse complement strand
TACATTAGCAACATGGCATGCATGAACAATTGTTAAGGTAAAACATGCTTGTAAATCTTGATCAAGGAATATAACTCATTATGGAATACATACTCAAACCTTTCTTAACAATCTTCATGAAATAGACCAAATCCTCCACTGACCTTATGGTGCAACCTTTTTGAAGAGTGTTTCCAATAGCAATACCATACGACGTAGTCTTTTTTAATATAAGATGTCCCCTACTTTATGATAAAATCTTTTTGGGTAGGATCCGTGATTCATTCTGCCCTATGGCATGACATTTTTGATAGAATGTCCATACCTTATGATATTATCTTTTTTATGGAAATCATTAGTCATTATACCTTAAGAAATGGTCTTTTTAGTAGGATGTCCATACCTCACGATATGATCTTTCTGGTAGGAACTGTTAGTTATTCTACCTTCCAAGATGGGTTTTTTGGTAGGGGGTCCATACTTTATGATATGATCCTTTCGGTAGGAAACATTAGTCTTTCTACCTTACGGTATTACCTTTTTGGTAGAGATCATAGAAGTAGCTCATTAGAACATTCATTTCAAACAACAATCGAAGACCTTCTCTATTATTTTAAGAGCACAACAAACATGGAAGCCTAACAATCAACTTGCAACACAGTAGACACTCTTTCATGAAAGTAAATCATATAAACATTCCTATAATAATCATATAGTCATTATATACCTACATTATTTCCATAATCATTTTTTCATCATATAATAATCATATGGCCATTCAACTCATAAGATATGCATTGGACCTTCAATTCCTCAAGAACCCTTAACTGGACATTTTATCAAACACTTCGAGGGTTGTAATGCTAGTGAAAAACCATGCAATTCAAGAGTGAAATTATGCTAGAAAACTCAATATAAAACCATAAGTAGATACTTGGTAACACCCTCAAGCAATATACATCAAAACCCTTCATCAAATCCCACCAATAGATCTTACATTCAGAGACCAAAACATAGTAAAATAGTCATAATTTCAAAAATCCCAACGTAGTGTGCAGTGATTTTCATAATAATTAAGACCCATGAGCAAATCAACTTTAAATCAAGCAATTTTTAAGAAATGGAAGCTTAAGCATCATGGATGAAAGGAATCCATGAAAGAAACCCATATACCGTAGCTTTGGAGATAAATTGATGAAGATTGGAGATGATGACTTAAAACTTAAAGGAGAAACTTAAGATTCGAATGAGGTTTTGGCACTTGATTATTGAGTGAAATTTAAGACTAAGTGAGTATTGGAGAATGTTTTGTATGATATAAGCATGAAATAAGGCTATGTATAGGCATTTTCATGTATGGGAACACTTAGGACCAAGACTTAAAAGCCTTGGACCGAGATAGAGAAACTAGATATAAATTTCACTAGAAAACAACACTGATGCGTCGTGCCAGCAACATGCTAACCATTCTAGAAATCGCATTTTGTGATTTCGAATTTTGATACGATTATTCCTAAAACGTGTTTAGACTCTCGTCCCCGTAAATTTGAATCCCTGAAAAAGAATTTGAAGTAAAATTTTCAATATCATACAAAGATATTGAGATATATGGAAATTAAAATTTTGAGCACTTTCGAGGCACATTTTCCTGCACTTTTTGGGATTGTTACAACTTTTGCCTACTTTAAGCCATTTTCATTGTCTCCATTATCAATCTCACTTTTTCCAAAGCAACCTTGATCAACTGTGGTCCCAATAAAGCATTTTCTCCAACATCAGACCATCCAACAAAGGACATCGTCTACCATATAGCGCTTCAAAGGAGCTATCCAAATGCAAGAGTGGTAGCTATTGTTGTAGGCAAACTAAATGAGTGGAATATATTCATTCCAAATACCTTTGAACTCAAAAATACAAGCCCTAAGCATATCCTCAAGGGTTTGAATTGTCCATCCATGCTAAGTTCAACTTTGGTACCAAGACCCTTTTGGAAGCAACTCAAAAAATGAGAAGTGAGTTGAGAACCATGATCTGAAATAATGGAAAATGGATTTTTTAATTGGATTGCCAAGGACTAGGCCACTAGGCCTTTGATATTTGGCTTTGAGTTGTTAGCAATTGTGACAACCATAGCAATATCTCTTTTCATATAACCCTTCTAATAAACCTTCCTCAAGTCTTTATACATCTTTGCAAAACCTAGACTAATAGAGTAAGATGAATTATGGTACTCTTGTAAGATCCAGTCTCTTATCCCATCAACATTTTGCACACACAACCTACCTTGGTATCTAGTTACACCATCTCCCCCTTGGGAGAAAACCTCCACTTTATTTCTATCAGTCTAACTGCTGGAATTATAATCATTTGCTATGTAATCTACCATAGAAGAAAGGTTGCAAAAAGGAAAGTTAATAAAATAATTTTGGGAGATGGGATAGAGTACTTGTCAGTGGATGGAAGTTCATCTAATGTTTGATAACTAAAGATGATAAAAAATGGATCCGCTTCCTATTTTTCGACTTTGAAAGCACATTAGTCACTATGGACAACTTGTAGGTGCAAACATGCTTGATGAAGGAGGATTTGGCCCTGTTTACAAGGGTAATTTCCCTAAAGCACAAGAAATGACAGTGAAATGATTGTCAAGTCATTCTAGTCAATTCTACCTCAATCATTGGATTGGAACATTCTCTTTGAGATTATATCAAGCATTGCTCGTGGTCTTCTTTATCTCCACCATGACTCCAATGACTATCTTTCACCAGAATATGCATCAGAAGGACTCCTTTCAATCAAGTTTGATAGTTTCGGCTTTGGAATGGTTGTACTAGAAATCATTAGTGAAAACATAAACTTGGGAACATTTTGAAGACACAAATCTCTTGGGTCATGCATAGAAACTGTGGATGGTAAAGCAATGGATCTAACAGACCAAAATATAGTGGATTCATTCAATTAAATTAAAATAGTAAAGTAAATAACATAGCTCTTTTATTTGTGCATGAAGATCCAGATGATAGACCAATCATGTCAAATGTTATAATTATGCTTGCAAGTGAAAGCACGCCTTTTGCAACACCTAATCAACCAACTTTTGTCACACGAAAGAATTACAAACAACAGCTACCACATCTTGATCCTCTTCTTATAATTGTAACTATTACAGTAATTCATACCCCAGCTCAAACAATGAGGTGACCATCACTGATGTCCAAGGCCGAAAAATATTACAACATACCCAGACAAAATTCCACAAGTGAGGTCAAGGGACAACGATAAATAAATAATACCAGTAAATTAAACCATAAAGGATTTTTTGGTAAATTTTGAATGATAATGGACATGTTAAGTAGGAGGATATATTTGAAGAACTTCATGTGTTTTGGTAAATATCTCAAGTGTACATTGAATATACTCCATTAGTATTGAATGTATACTTTGTATATTTGATAAATTTATTATTTGAGCTATCCTTGAGTTCTGTAAATTGACACTATATGATTTGGTTAAATAACTTTTTCCTACTGAATGAGTATTGTTAATATATTTGGACTGGAAAATAAAAGCAGTAGGTGTATTTCTAACCATTCTACATTTATGATATTTATGTTGGAAGATGCAGCATTAACAAATAAGAAGTGTCTTTTTATACCTCAAGTTTCATAACCTCACAAACTAAGCTAAATTCTGATAAGGAAGGCTAGGAATTTCCGAGTAAAAAGCTTCCATCTTTCTATAGCCAATAGGTATCAATCACTGCAAGGGATGCATAAATGAGATTTCTATTTTCCGTAGCTGCTTGTGGATTTAAATACAATCAAAATGCAGGGTCCAGTATCGTAGTAATGACATATCCTACTAAAACCAGAAGCATGATCCATGAGAAAGATAATTTTAGGGGAAACAACAAAAGAAGTACATACATTGTAGTAGAACTAATTAGACATAGGCAAACTAGCTAGCAAAGATGCATTAAAACACTTTTTCAACATGGCATTTGCCTTAACCACTATATGGGAAAAAATAAGAAAGTGCAGCACAATAAATAATTATTGGCTCCTTTACCATGCTAACTGTTAAATGGAACTTGGACCAAACTCAACCCTCAAAAGGGAGGATGATTGTCCAAGTCATATAAGATTCCAAGTATCTAGCTCATTCTTGTTCGACGTGGTATCATTCTCATCACCTAATCTCATGCTCAGACATTGTTCGAAATAAAGTTTGAACAATCATAGAGTAGGGTATATAATTAACCTCCGCATCGTTGGGGGCTCTAGACCTAACTCTCATACCATGTTAAATGGACCTTGAGCCTAACTCACACACCGAAATCTAGATTAAAGGTAGGAACATTATCCAAGTCATATAAGGAGTCTAGGGATCTTCTCCCAATCTAATGTGAGATCATTCTCATCACACAAATGAATTTTTCATATATTTTATAGATAACAAATTTTATTAGAATCTGATTAAGTTTCTTCATAATAAATTCAAAATCTCTTAGTAAATTAACCAATAAGGAGAAAGGAGCATCTCCAACATAAACAAGAAACACCTGAACCACGATGTAACTTAGAGTGGTGCCAATCCAAGATTCATTCTACACTTGCTCTTTTTTGCAAATTTTTGGGATACCTTCAGGGTAAAGCATAAAATAGTGATGATTGTAGACTTCAATCCTATTATAGTCTATATTCCAATGTTTACATTATAAGAATTTTACGGATAAAATAAAATTCACTACATAGTTTTGCTCAATCTAGTGATGCTGCTTCATATAAAATAAGAAATCGAGATAGAATCCTTACATCTGTTCGACAAAACATAAAGGGTAGTAAAACAACATTGCTACCGATTATATGAAAGACATACATGGCTTCCGTGAACAATATTTTGAACACCATCAGGCCGACCAACCTCTATTGCCAATTCTGACAAGCATAGAAATGTCAAATTCCTACCAAAAGCACCTAGAAATAAATTCACAAAAACAAATACATTATTTTTCATACATAATAAAATCCTACCCAGCGACATCCATCCTCCTCTTTGTGTCTTGTTCAAGAATTCATAAACCCTCCACAATTAAGATCATAAATGCAAACTTGTCAAGCAAATCCTTTTTGGGAGCTGAAATTTGGGTCAAAGGGGATGCTGAAATTTGGGTAAGAGGGGGCGCTAAACAAAGAAAAGTTAGCCGCTAGAAATCCACTTGGCTTTCAATGACATCATAACAAATAACTTGAAACTTCCATCTCCAGTCGACTGTCTGCTTTTTAAGGGTTTACAATTTAAAATTGCAGCTCATTCATACATGCTTTCGCATATTTTTTTATCTGCTTTGTTTAGCTATTTTAGGTAGATTTGAAAATGGTATAAAGCAAAATAAATTGTGGAAAGCTAGAAAGAGAAATTGGGTTTGAAATAAATGTTCGAAAAGAGAAATTGGGTCTGAAAATGTTTCTTTTTGGACTTTCAGCACTAAAAAAATTGGCACTTATTTGTATGGTGAAAATAAAAATTTTGCCGCTTCAACAAAAGATTTCCTGCTTCAGCCCTTTAATTACAATTAGGGAGCAGTAAATAAATTCTCTACGGATGGGATTTAGTGTCTTCGTAATAACATACATTAATAAGGACAACAACAAAATCTCATCCCAAAACATATATCTTTGGAGACGAGTTTATTAACTAGTCTCTAAACGTTGGTCTTAAATGAGTAGTTTTCTTGTAGTGTTAAGCCCTATTTCAAGATTCGTTTTACCTCTTATGAGTCATTCACGTTTAAGAAATGGTTCATGTATCAATGTGATCTACTCTCATGTTTCAAGTTAGGCTCACCATTAGAGGTCAAGCATGTTTAAGAGCTACTCATGTCATGTTTCTTACAAGCTATTCATGTTATGATTAAAATATGATTATTTCAAGTATTCCATGGGATTAGACTTACCACTGATGGATTTGATCTCAGCATGGACTATCTTCAGGGTCCATACTCCTTTCCTCATACTATGTGCTAACATAAGATTGTGATTAATACCTTTACTATACTAGTATATTCATTTACTACACTTTATTATGAAATCCACCCCAAAATGGGATGAGTTCCAGTAAGGGAGGTTCTTTCCCAATATGGGATGATCTCTCATAAGGTGAAGTATGGTTTACCTTTCCAAGTAGACCACCTTTTTACTAATGAGGGTAATCATCAAGATTCGAAGTTGTAGCTTGCTTGGTCTTACTTTGGTCGGTTAGGGTCTCTTCCTACACATGTCTTATGTTTTATGCAAGTAGAATAATTTACAAGTATATTTTACTTCAAGTGTTGACCATGAATGCCATATTTAGATCTCACTTATCTATTTCTTATTACTATGCATTTTGACTATATTGGCTTATGTCTTATTGCATTGCATCCTACATACTTAGTGCATTCAAATGGACTAACATATACTGTATGCCTATAAGTTATTACCATGTAGGAATCGGAGCACCATTTGATCCTCCTCCACATGACTAGCACTATCCATTGAAGCAAGTTTTGGTGAGTCCTTAAATCGAGAACACTAACTTTATTACTCTTGCTATTTTGATACTTCTCTTGTTGAACAGTTGTTATTATAAGGGTGAACCTAGAAAGTATCTTGGCCCCCGCTTCATTCTATGTTATAGGTTTATTGGAATATTATGATGAACTTATGATATAAGCTTCATTATTTATGCTTTTATGATTATCAAAGACTTCCCGTAGTCCCGCTTCTCTTGTTTTATGCGTTTTGTTGTTGTTTACTTTGCTTCCGCGACTAAGGATGTGTGATCGATATGTTAAGAGATATTTTTGGGTCCCTTCGGGTTCTCATTCACCATGTCATGTCAAGGCCCTAGGCTTGGGTCATAACAAACTTAGTATCAAAGCACTAGGTTGTTAATGGTCCTTGGAAACTAATACACTGCGTTAATTAGTGTTTTATTCATGGTTGTGAAGAATGCCACAACTATGAGTGGGAGGCTATGAGGCATTTTAGGAAATGTTTCACTTGTTTATGGTCTATGTCGTGCTTTAGACACAAGTGCAAGGTGTTTTCCCCTGAAGAATGTTCTTTGCTATTCTAGATCATGCCGATTCCAAGAGGAAGACTAATGAGATCCCATACACGTGGCGAGCAACTAGCCACTAGTGCTCCTCAATCTCCTCAAGGTGGAGGGGTAGGCCATGATGAGTTCCGAGATGCTATTACAATGTTAGATCATGCTATCACCAACCAACTCAACCAAGGGGCCCAAGTCCCTGATGTTCCCACTCCATCTTCTATTTTGAGGGATTTCACTAGAATGAACCCACCGAAGTTCCATGGATCCAAAATAGATGATGATCCCCAAGAGTTTATAGATGAGGTGTACAAGGTGTTATTTATCATGGGGTCAATTTAAAGGAAAAGGTGGAGTTAGCGACCTACCAACTCAAAGGGGTGACTCAAATTTGGTTGATACAATGGAAATTGGAAGAGGGGAATATGATGATGTTATCTCTTGGGAAGCGTGCAAAGTTATTCCTCAATTGGTTCTTTCCTATTGATCTAAGGGAGGCTATGATAATGGAGTTTATGAACCTTAAGCAAGATCCATGAGTGTGAAGGAGTATACCATCAAGTTTAACCTACTCTCCAGGTATGCTCCACAATTGGTTGTCGAGCCTAGATCAAGGATGAACAAATTTGTGTAAGGGGTATCTGACATGATAAATGAGGAGTGTCGTACTACCATGCTAGTAAATTATATGGATTTTTTTGTCTCATGATATATGCTGAACAACTAGAGGGGAAAAATGTAGAAAAAGAAGAATTGGTGAGTCCAAGATGGCTCATTTTGAAGGTTGTTTGCAAAATTCCAAAGGTGGTCGGTTCTGTCAAGGCCATAATTTCGAAGGACAAGGGTATTCCAATGCTTATACTAAGAAATCTGCTAATGATAATCCAAGACTCTAAAGTTGTAATGGAGGGATGATAAAACGTTGATGCCCAAGGTGTGAAAAGAACCATAGTGGTCCATGTTTGTGGACTTATAATGCTTGCTTCAGTTTTGGTGAATGGGTGACAAAGTTATTAATTATCTTCATGCTCAAACAAAGGTAGAGATGGTTGTCCATAAGACCAAGGTGCAAATGAGATTCATAGTGGAAGAGAAGGCCAACAAGGGGAAGGTAAATTAGATTCTATGCTCTTCAAGGGAGACAAGGGTGAATGATGTGCCCAATGACATCACCGGTATGTTAAAATTTTTTGATTTTGATATGTATGCATTGATAGACCAGGGTGTCACTCTTTCTTTTATTACTTCTTTTGTCTCAAAAAAGCTTCATATTAGTTACGAATTACTATGTGAACCTTATGAAGTGTCTAACCCTATTAGTGAGTCCATTGTTGCTAAAAGAGTCTATAGAAATTATCACGTGTTCATCTTGCATAAAATCTTGCCTTGATATTATGTTGAATTAGATAGGGGGGATTTTGATGTCATTCCTTGGATGGATTAGTTGTATGCATATTATGCTTCTATTGACTGTAAGATCTGTAGGGTTATATTCTAGTTCCCTAATGAACCCATCCTTGAGTGGAGAAGTTGTGATGTCCTGTTTAAGGGTAGATTCAATTCTTGCCTTAAAGCCTAAAAGTTGATTTCTAAGGGTTGTCTCTATCATCTTGTGAGGGTTAGGGATGTTGATCCAAAGTTCTTCCTATTAAGTAGGTTCTTGTGATTAATGAGTTTCTTGATATCTCTCTCGATGAGTTTCTTGCTTTTCCACCCAAAATAGAAATAGACTTTGGTATAGATCGCCTTCCCAACACTCAACCCATTTCTATTTCCCCTTACTGTATGGTCGTGGCCAAGTTGAAGGAGTAATTGAGGGATTTGTTGGAGATAGGTTTTATAAGTCCTAGTAAGTCATCTTAGGATGCTCTGGTGTTGTTTGTGAAAAAAAAGGATGGTTCTCTTAGAATCTGCATTGATTACCGGCAACTTCACTGAGTCAACATAAAGAATAAGTACCCTCTACCAAGGATTGATGACCTTTTTGATCAACCTCAAGGGGTAAGTCACCTTTCTAAGATTGATCTTCCTTCCGGGTATCATCAAGTGAAAAGTGAGGGTGTGTGACATTCCCAAGACATATTTCAAGACTAGATATGGGCACTCTAAGTTTGTGGTTATGTCCTTTGGTTTGACTAATGCATCAACTATATTTATGGATATCATGAATAGGGTCTCTAAACCCTTCCTTAACTTGTTTGTGGTGGATTTTATTGATGGTATCTTGATTTATTCCCATAGTGAGGAGGAGCATATGGATCTCTTGAGGGTGGTGTTGTAACTCTTGAGCAAGGAGAGGTTGTATGAAAAATATGAGAATTCTGAGTTTTTATGAAAGATATTTCTTTTCTAGGGAATATGGTGTTCGGTGATGGCATTAAAGTGGATCTTAAGAAAACAAAGGTGATAAGAAATTGGCTAGACATTTGATACCATCAGACATTTGAAGATTCTTGGGTTTAGCAAGTTATACCGGAGGTTTATAGATGGTTTCTCTTCTATTGCTTCTTCTATGACTAAATTGACACAAAAGAATGTGAAAATTTGTGTGGATAGATAATTGTTAAAAGAGTTTTCGAACTTTGAAAGATAAGCTTGTTTTCGCTCCTGTCTTTGCTCTTCCTCAAGGGTTTGAAGAATTTGTTGTATACTGTGATGCCTCAGGAATTTGTTTGGGGTGTGTTTTAAGAAAAGTGGTAAGGTGATAGCATATGTCTCTAGAAAAATTAAGGTGAATGATAAGAATTATCCCACCTATGATCTTGAATTGGCGGCATTACTCTTTGCTTTGAAATTTTGGTGTCACTACTTGTATGGGGTTCATATTGTTGTGTTTAACGACTACAAGAGTCTCCAAGATGTATTCACCCAAAAAGATCTTAACTTGAGACAAAAAAGTGTTGCTAGAGCTCCTGAAATATTATGACCTAAGTGTGCATTATCACCCCAACAAAGCTAATGTTATGGCTGATGCTCTAAGCAGGGTGTCTATGGGTAGTATAGCTCATGTTGATGATGGTGGTAAAGAGGTAGCTACAGAGGTTCACCAGTTGGCTAGATTGGGAGTTAGGTTTGATGAAGTTGATAATGGGGGTATAGTGGTTTTAGATAGTTCTAAATCTCCTTTAATTGAGGAGATAGAGCAAAACAAGATCTTGCCCCCGCCTTGTTAGAGTTGAAGGTCCTGGTGAGAGAGGGTAAAGTGGAGG
>JAOTQJ010128426.1:0-10284 GCA_025642045.1 Solanum sejunctum | reverse complement strand
GTAAAGATTCAGTATAAGCGGTTGTCGCGGTGTCCTATCGGCACCATTCACGGCCCCGGGGTTGGGTCGTGACACTGTTCTCATCAAGCCATGGTAGAAGATCTCCACTAAGGCATCATCAACTGTCTTGTGGTCAGGGATGCTTCTTAGACATTTAGTGCATCGCTTCAAAGTAATACTGATCAAATCACCAAGAAGTTACTCAAATTATGGATTTGGTCCTTCAACTTAATCTTGTTTGATCTAGGGAAACATCTCTCTAAAAAAGCCTTCTGTAAGTCTCCCCAAACTGGTGATCAAACTTTGTGAGAGCTCAGATAGCTATAACGTTGCATTGCCCATATGAGATAATGGGAAGATAAAAAGTTCCATAATATCCATAGACAAATTCTATGTTTCCATCACACTCTTGCAAATGAATATCACATTGTGTAGGTGTCTATAAAGATCCTCTGATGACAGGCCCGTAAATAGCTCATGACTCTGCAATATCTGAAGTAACCCACTCGAAACTGTGAACTTTGTGTCTCTCGGTATTGGTGACAATATAATAACTCCAGCCACCTCTATAGGCATAAGATTCAGCATGTATTGGTTCAACTGTTAAGCATTGGCATTAAAATCATAAGGTTGTAGAGCAATATCCTCCAGAGGAAGTGGGTTCTCATTATTAGCATCCCCATTGTTATTCCTGTTTAGAGCTTCTTTAGCTACGTTATTAACGTTGTCTTGGGCCATTTTCCTCAACCTTCTGTAGATCTCTAGGACAAATGGAGTTAAGGGATTGCCTTGAATCCGGGTGTTGGGCATATACTACACTTACACCCTGAAAAAGAAGAAAAATAATTAAAAAAAAAAGTAAAATAAGGAAACTAATGATTAAAACTGGAATTACTTATGAATTTACTAATTCTAACCGTATTCCCCAGAAACAATGCCAAAATATTGATGTCGCCCATGTTACACCTCTTTTTAGAGGATAAAGCGGTTTTTGTCAAGAAATAAAACCTAACAAAGGTTAGGGTCGAACGTAGGGAATAAATAGACGCAAGAGAATTCAATTATTACAATTTGAATGGTTAACCAACTTACTTTCCCGATGCGGAGGGGGGAGTTGCAATAATCAATGAAAAATATAACTAAACTAACTAACACAAGAGAGAAGTCAATATAGAGAGAAACAAGGGTATTGTGTTTCCTATTATTCCCCATCTTAGCACTGCATAACCTAATTCTTTTCTAGTGTATAGTATGCAAGACGGAAAGTTATATTCACCAAGCCATTTGGTCAAAGGTGAGAGGTGAATTTTACTTTGTGACTTGGTCCATTTTCATAGTGTGCACTACTAACCCTTACCTATTATTCCCAGTACAACCTCCCTTTGACCTAGTTTGGTTGATTAGATGAAAACAAATCAATCAAATCTTGTTGATTAATCTCTTTCCTATTCATTACTACCTTGGTCCAGTGAGCAACACTAGGCATGTTCTAATGTTGGCCACCATCAGAAAACATGCAAAATGAAGTGAGTTGATTAATACATGCATATACACCTTCCAAGAAGTATGACTTATCCGATTTTACTTTGTTAGTTCTTCATGGTTGCCACAACCCTAGTTGTGGATTTAACTACCCATGCTTTATGCAGATGCAAGAATTATAGATTGAGAAAATTTAATTGAACACTTAGACAATAGAATTAAGAATAATCAAATCCTACTTCAATAAGAATCATAAGCTTAAAAATCAAACTTATATACAACTGTTCTCAAAGACTATCCAATATGATATCACAATTTTCTCTCTCTAAATACTGAGTTCTCTGAGTATAGAAAAAAAATATTTGAAAAATAACCTAAAAATCTATTTATAATAAGTAAAATGCATGTCCTAAATAAAATAGGAGAACTTGTCAACACACCATACGAAAGGGGCTTACAGGCCGTATTTCATTTAATGGCCCGTAATTGGGATCTCAAACTTAGGTGACGAAAATGTAGACTTCAACCCTATGACACCCTCTATGACACATAAAGTGGTTTACAATCTGTAGAAAAGGTTTCATCTGATGAATCTTCATAAAGTCCCAATCTTTGATCATTAGGACATGAACCACCTTCTATGTGCAACACCTCGCAAAATTTTTGAAATGTCCCTAGAACAACATCATACCCATAACACATCTTCCCAAGCTCAGAAGGAAAATCTGTGATCAGATTTATAACCAGCACAAAACATTAGGTGGAAAAGTAGTCTCGACTCGATTTTATAGCAACCTGACCAAAAAATAATTTTTTAATCCAAAAATCAAGATAGTGAGGGTGTGCATTGGGGCCGCAACATGGAACTTCTTGATGGGGGTTGAAATTTTGGAAATATACAAGTGTTGACAGGTCCGCGTCATGGACCTATTTTCCTGATCTTTTCAACCAAAATTTATAAATTTAAATCTTTTGAGAGGCACTCTAGACTTTTCCCCACCCCTTCTAGACTCGATCCATACCGAATACAAGTTGGTTTTAGCCTAAAAGAGTTTAAAAGAAACCTATGCTAAAGTCCTTACGCAAAAATCTAAGAAGAGTCCTTGAGTGAAGCAAAGGAGAAAGAGCAAGGATTCTAAGGATTGAGGCTGATTTCTTGAGAAATTGAGTGTTAAACTCCATACCAGGTATGTAAAGGCTATCCAAAACATGGGATTGCTCTCCCTTGTGCCTTGTTGAATGTAGTAGGTTGATTGTTGATAGTTGATAGGTCTTTTGTTACAATTCTTGAAGATTGTCTAGGAAGTTATATTTAATTTCTATGCATTATCTTAAATTGATGATCATCATAACTTTAATTATTTATTTAACTGATTTATTTGAGTCATTATATAAATTATACATGTTTAGTTGTTAAAGATTGCTTGAATGAACCTAGGGGTTATTGTCTAGAGCCTGGGCTATGTATATATGCATGATTAGTGTGATTTGAGTCTTGAGTTGAGTGAGTGTTGAGGATAATGTTGCTGAAACTGATTGCCAAGATAATCCTTAAATGTCTTCTAGATATAGAACGTGGAACTTTAATAATTTTCTTAATCCCTTGAGACGATAGATGATCATATGAGCGGAGTTCCTTGTCTGAGGGAGGTTGGTTGCATACCCAACCTGATGTTGATAGACTTATGATTGCGTCAAGTCCTGGGAGGAGTATTGAGAACCAAAAATGAGTAACAATGAGTCCCACTTGCACTCATTAACTATGTAATCAGTGTAGAAAAGGATTGGACCATAAGAAATTGATGTTTTCAAAGTCCTAAAAGAGGACTTGAAGTTATTATAAACTCCAGATGTATGCCCTCTATCCCCGACAAGGTATTAGGTGGATACCGCAATGATATTGCTTTATTGCACCATCATCAGCTCATAGCTGATGGATGTAGGTCTAAGAAACTTCCAGATAAGTCCTTTGATGATAGTACTTAGATGTTGATGTGACAGTATAAGTCTTGATTGATGGTGATGTGATAGAGTCCTATTCCTTATCTTGAGTTTAGGTTGAGAAATCGATGAGCTGAGGTCATACTATATTGTCTTGCCTTTATTGTTTACTTTAGCCTTTTTACATATGGTTTATTCCACGTACTAATGCCCCTTTGGTGCTGTATTATTTTATGATGTAGATTCTATAGACAAAGGTCTTCAGCAAGCGAATTGTTGAGGTTCAGAGTTCTATGTTTCCAGACTTGGTAAGTGCACCTCTGCTTTTAGAGGACATAAGTATTTCCTTTATTAGTTTTTCGAGTTATTTTCTTTGATGGTGGTAGCCATGGCCTGTCATGGTATCCTCTTAGACATTAGTTATAGAGGCTTCATAAACATAGACACCTGGTAGGTAATATGGATGTCATTTCCCCTATTTCTTATGCACATTTGTTCCTTTATTTTTATCCTGTATGATAGACAAAATGATAGCACTTGCAATAATCTATAGACCACTGATAGCTCATAGTGAATTCTTGAATATCTTTCATTAGAGCCTTAATTGAACGAGTGCGATAGGACTAGGTGGTTCGCTTGGGGACTAGCAATAGTCTCTAAGTGTCAGTTACGCCTAGGGTACCCTCCTGTGCCATGACAAACTTGGTGTTAGAGCCTAGAGTTCGAGTGTCATAGGTAGTCTATGAATCTATGTCTAGAAGAGTTGATTTATGGGTATGTTGTGCACCACACTTTATCAGAAGGAGGTTATAGGACATTACAAAGTGTTTCCCTTCTTATATGATCTGAATTCGTGTGATAGAGTTAAAATCTATGAATAATTTCCTTTCAATATGTGTGTTGTACATATTATAGAAAATACCACCAAAGAGAACAACTTCTTAGAAAGATGCCACAGCCCCAGCTGCTGAGAATACCCACCCCAAGGTCCTAGTTCAAATATATATGAGAAGAGGGGGACCGCCTTCCAAGGCTATTATGGTCCCACAGGCACCCCCTGATAGCCCCATCTAGCTCCCAACATCGAGGTAGAGTTTAGGGGAGCTATTACCATATTTACTCAGTTGGCGACCTCCCAGGGTAATAGTCAAGGTCCACAAGCTCCTAGCTCTAGCTCACAAGATTCTTCAGCTGAGACCTAAGTCAAAAATTTCTCGAAGATGAACCCACTAGTGTATATAGGGTCCAAGGTTGAGAAGGGCCTGTAAATTTTCATTAATAATATGTATATAATTCTGAAATTTATGTATGCTACTGATATTGGGGGAGTTGAGCTTGCCTCCTACTAGATAAAAGACATTACCAATATTTGGTACAACCAATGGGAGTAGAGTAGGGTTGAGGATGTAGAGCCCGCATAATGGGAAGAATTTGAAGTTATTTTCCTTGACTATTTCTTTCCTCAAGAGTTGAGGGAGGCGAAGGTGGATGAGTTTGTTAATTTGAAGCAAGGAGGGATGACAATTAAGGAGTATAACCTTAAGTTTATTAAGCTATCCAGATATGCTCTAGAGATGGTCCAAGATATGAGGCCAGGATGAGGAAGTTTGTTTCTGGTTTGGGCAGGTATATGCACAAAGAGTGCAAGGCAGCCTTGTTGATCCCCAACATAGACATCTCTAGAATCATGGTGTATGCCTAGCAGACAGAGGAAGACAAGAAGAGAGATAGGGAAGAGTAGATGAACAGAAAGGAAAAATCAGCAGGTCATGAGCCTAGCTAACAGAGACAGAATGAGGGTGACAAGTCCTACTTCTAGAAAAGATCATCTCATCATACACCTTCTGTAGAGAGTGTACCTATTCAGCCAAAAGGTATGATCAGGAGTCCCATGGATTCCAAAATTTCAGATCTCAAGGCACCCAATCTCAAACCAGTGTTACTCAAGGTCTGAAGCAAAAGCCACCCTGTGGCAATTGTCGGAAGCTCCATCTTAGTAGGTGTCTTTTAGACATGGATTCTTGCTTCTTATGTGGATAGACAAGTCACTTCTAGCATGAGTTCTCGAAGAGGAGATAAGATCAAGAAAGCAATAGAGCACAATCTTTTGCATTACCCCCAACAAGTTATCATTAGAGGGATAATACTACTACGGGTATAGGAGGCGGGATGAACTGCATTTATGTTATGGATAATTGGCAGGATCAGGAGGCTACACCAGATGTTGTTACTGCCATACTTTAAGTCTTTACCTTTGATTATTATACATTGCTTAACACAGGTGCCACCTTGTCTTTTATGAATCCTTTTGTGGCTAGTATGTTTTGGATTCTTCCGGAGTATTTGCTCGAACCTTTTACTATTTCCACTCCTATCAGCGATTCTATCTTAGCTGAGAGAGTTTACAGGGGTTGTATAGTGTCTATTTATCATAGAGACACCTTAGCTGACTAGATAGAATTGGAGATGGTTGACTTTGATGTGATACTTGACATTGGATTGGCTTTATGCCTGTTATGCTTCTATTGACTGTGGAACCCCAATAGTTAAGTTGCAATTTCCTAATGAGCCTGTTATAATTACACTAGTGCGCAATGCGATAGGGATATGAAACCATACTTTGGTTTTTTCTAAAATTTAATGAAATCTGACAATTTGCGCAAAACAATGTAATTACACTAGTACGCGACGTGCTCTTGTGCATTTTAACACTGGTTTTTGTATTTTAATAAGGAGGGGTAGTTTCTACCTTATCCATACCTCATTATCCTAAATTAGATGGTTTTAAGTCGTATTAAAGTCAAAAAATGCATTTTTTACACTTGCATTCATTCAAAACAAGAAAACCCTCTCAAGAACTCACACGAATGAAATTCAAGAACGATAGTAGGGCTTTAGAATTCTTTCTAACTCTTCAAGAATTCTTTCCCAGGTATGTAAGGCCACCCTAAAACTATTAATTTTGAGAATATCTTTAAAAATAGAAGTTAGTTTTCACACATGAACTTTCAAGTACTAGTTGAGATTAAATCCATGTAATTTTGTGAAGTATGGTAATTAGCATAGGACATATAGATTCTTCATGAATATTATGATTCTTGGTTTCTATTTATTCAATTAAAGTATTATTATCAAATTTATACTGATATATGAACAAGATTCATTGTGGTTGAGGTTTCTTAAAATCTTGTTACTATTTCAAGAAAAGAAGAACTAGTATAAGTACCGTTTAAGTTAAGTTCAAGAAGTACATTTTAAGAATTGGTTCATGCATATTAGACAAGTAATCTAGCATGTTTTTGAATCACTTGAGTTGATATTAGTTTTTAGTCAAGTTAAAGAACTCAGATAAGAAAGCTGAGTAGTAAGTTGGGTTAAGTTCCCGAGAAACCAGATTTTAAGAATTCATAATCTTTACGTATGAGCTATATAAAGATTATTTTTGGGAGTAGTGTTGAGAACTGATATGGGTGAGAGTAAAATTAAGTACTCAAACTCATAAACTATGTAGCCAACATAGGTTAGGATTTTACTATGGTACATTCCTCTTTAGCCACTGATATGGCCCATTTTTGGGATGGATCCACACCCTTAGCTCTTCATCCCTTACCTTGGCAAAGTACGACACGACTCAGGCAGTGTGAGAAAGACACTGTATCACCATGAAGCTCATAGTAGTGGTTGTTGATTAGAGAAACTCCCCAAGCTAAAAGATATATTTTACTTACCGGCTTTCAGTATGTCAATTTTAGCGTACTAAGTATTTATTATCATTTTTGCTTCATTATGAGATATGTTTATGTCTTTTAAGAAATATTATGTTATTATGAGTTACTATTTTATCTATCATACATACCATACATACCAAGTGCTGACGTCCTTAGGACTTGTATCATTTTATGATGCAAATGCAGGTGACCAAATTCCTCTGCAGCTGCTTTGTTAAGAACTTGTAAGGTTCAAGTCTTTTGGTGAGGCCTCTTCTTAGCCCGAGGCTCTTGAGTTATCTATGTTTCATTTCCATATTTATTTTTAGTTCTGCCTACTTTGGTCCTATCCCAGTAGTCTTTTCAGACAGCTTTAGAGATTCCATAGATGATGTGTCAGTATTTTAATTCCAATTTATTGAGATATTGCTTATGAACTTTTACCCTCAGTTATGCAGAACATTCTTGTTTAGCTTGTTGCTTTTATAGCCTTTTCACTATTATTTGAGTCTTCCATAGAGTAAGTTGCCAGACCAAGTGGTTTGCATGGGACCAGAGATGGTTTTCGGGTGCCGGACACATCCAGGGTGTAGGCTCGGGGTGTGACAAACTTGGTATCAGAGCACATAGTTTAAGAGTCATAGGGAGTCTATAGAACCATGTCTAGTAGAGTTTGTATTATGGGTGTGAAGCGCACCACATCTATAATAGAGAGGCTACGGGACATTGGGAAGTGTCATCATTACTTGTTATTCCATGTCTCGTGCTTTATAGTATCTCTCTATTAAAGTCCCTTCTAACTCGTGCATTCACGCCATGTTTTTTAGATCATTCTTCTTCGCAGAGATTACGGACTAGTAAGGGGAAGAGGATGCCAAGCTAGGATAAATGAAAACCATTCTGGCTAAATTCCTGAGTAACCTACGCATCCAGATGTGCCTGTTGAGTAGCCACAGCAAGCGGACATCTCCAACACTTAGCTTTGCCAAGCCACCTAAACTTTGGCTCAGGTGATCACTACATAGGGAGGATGCTAGGAGATGGCAGAAATGGTAGGTCAGATACCGGAAGGGTTCAGGAGTTTCTGAGGATGAACCTACCAGAATTCATGGGGTCCAATATCAAGGAGTATCCTAAGAATTTCATTGAGGAGCTCCAGAAGGTGTTTTAGGTTGTAAAGATATGTGATACTGAGCAGGTTGAGTTAGATGGCTACTAGCTCAAGTGGGTAGCTAGATACTGGTTTGATCAGTGGAAAGGGAGCAGGGTATTTTGGGCGTCGTCTGTTAGCTGGGCGGTGTTTGAGGAGGCCTTTTTCGGGCACTACTTTCCCAGAGAGATGAGATAGGCTAAGGTAAGAAAATTTCTGAATTTGAAGCAGGAGAATATGAGTAAGAGAATACAACCTCATGTTTACTCAGCTATCCTATTACGCTCCTGCTATGGTGGCAGATATGCACACTAGGATGGATCTTTTTGTGTTTGTGCTCTCTCGAATGACTAAGAGGGAGGGCAGAAATGCGATGCTGATTGGGGATATGGATATAGCCTGCTTGATGACATATGTGCAGTAGGTAGAGGAGGATAAGATGCAGGATAATGAGGAGTTTAGGAGCAAGAGGGCTAAGACATCAGGCCAAAACACATGTAAAGGAGGGACTAGAGGTGGAAATCACTCATGTTTTCTGCCTAAGACAGCCGGACGAGAACCTTTATCCACTAGTTCACTTTCACCAAGAGTTAGGAATGAGCAGGGACCACAGCACAGTAGCTTCTTGGGCAGCCAGTCATAGAGTAGCATCGCTCAAGGATCAAACTATTATTCTACTTATGGTAAGTGTGGTAGGTCTCATCTGGGAGAGTGCATTATGGTCACAAATGGTTGTTTCAAATATGGTCAGTTGTGGCACTTCTTGAAGAATTTCCCTATAGGAAAATAGATTATAAGAGATACCAGATCATAACAGTTTCTTCAGCATCGCAGGGTAAGCCACCTCACAAGGGTACTATAGTAGGTATAAGCAGGGGCATGAACTGTTTGTATGCCATCGGCACCAGATAAGAGCAAGAGACTTACCAGATGTGGTTACAGGTATGCTCAAAATCTTCACCTATGATGTTTACACATTATTAGACCGAGGAGCAACATTGTCTTTCATAACCTTATATGTAGATGTGAAGTTTGGGGTTAATACTGAATGCCTTCTTAAGACTTTCAGTGTTTCTACTCCTACATGAGAGTCTATCTCAGCCCAAAAATCTATAGGGGATATCCAGTCTTCCTTTATCATAAGACTATTGTAGTTGACTTGATAGAGTTAGACATGGTAGAGTTTGATGTCATCTTAGGCATAGATTGGCTTCATGTTGGATATGCCTCCATAGATTGCAGAACTAGAGTAGTCAAATTTTAGTTTCCTAACGAAGCAATCTTAGAGTGGAGAGGTAGCTCAGATTTCCCGAAGGGTCAGTTTGTCTCATATCTCAAAGCTAGAAAGTTAAATTCTAAAAAGGTGTATATACCACCTAGTCAGAGTTTAGGATTGTCGTACTGAGGCACCACCTCTTCAGTTTGTCCCCATTGTGAATGAATTTCCAGAAGTCTTTCCTGAGGATATTCTCAGAGTCCCTCCTTATAGAGAGATAGACTTTGGCATAGACACTCTTCCAGATACTAAGTCTATATCCATCCTCCCATATTGTATGACTCTTTTGGAGCTAAAAGAGTTAAAGTTGTAGCTAAAAGATCTCTTAGATAAGGGTTTCATTAGACAAAGCATCTCACCATGGGGTGCTCTAGTCCCTTTCATGCATAAAAAAGATAGTTCTCCACGGATGTACATAGATTACCGTTAGTTGAACAAGATTACCATTTAGAACAAATATCCTCTTCCAGAATTGAAGATTTATTTGACTACTTCAGGGTGCTACCTGTTTTTCTAACATAGATCTCAGATTTGGGTGTCATTAGCTTAAAGTTAGAGAGAGAGACATTTCTAAGACAACTTTCAGAACCTATTATGGTCACTATGAGTTTTTGGTCGTGTCCTTAGGGATAACGAATGCACCATTAGCTTTCATGGATCTTATGTATAGGGTGTTGAGGTTATACCTGGATACGTTTATTATTATGTTCATATATATTTGTTATAGA
>JAOTQJ010128415.1:0-10284 GCA_025642045.1 Solanum sejunctum | reverse complement strand
TTGAAAACTTACTTGTTTTCCTCCTTCCTCTTCTTCTTCTTCTTCTCCTCTCTTCTTCTTCTCTTCAAAATTCTAAGGAGAAGAAATTAATAAGAGGGGTATATATAGAGAGGTTAAAGTTTTCAATATTGCATCATAAGAGCTCCAATTTAATCTATAGTTCACCTAGGCCCCAAACGTTTCTATTTTTAATCCAAGCAAGGACTTCCGACTCAAACTTAATTTAATAAATATGGGGTCTAACAAAAATCAACACTATTACAACATTAACCAACATCAAAGTATAATGTGCTTCTACTGAACCAACAAACAATCAAATTGGTAACCTAAATTTACACCAACTAACTGAACCGTTCACCCAATAATTTTTCTAAATCAACTATAACTTATCAACATTATTACAGCACTTAGCAACATCAAAGTATTATGTACCCCAATAAAATCAGAAAAAAACTAAAACACTAATCTAAAATATATACGTTAATATGTTGTTCCTTTGTAGTTTGACAATTTTCTAAATCAATCCTAACTTACCTAGAAATATTAAAATACATCATTAAAGAATTATGTAAAAAAAAGTAGAATTCTTTTTTGGCACTTTCTAATAAAAAAAACTCATTGCATTTATTAGGTTGATTTGATTCTACATGTTTTGAAATTTTTTTATTTTATTTTTTTTTTGCTTTGTATTTTATTGCATCTACTTTGCATTTATTACCTTTTTTTTCTTACACACGTTTTGACTTCTGTTTTCAGATCAAATATAACTCCTTTGATTTTGTAATTCATATAGCAACCTGCGTATGTACGTAGGTGAATGCAAAACAAAATTACAAAATTACAAAAAAAAACATAAAAGAAGAACAAATCAAAAACAAACTACAGATAAAATCAAAAACAAAACAACAAGAAAACCAAGAAATAGACAACCACCCAACACCAAACCAAAAAACAATAATTTTAGCAATAACCACTATAAAATCTAAGACATGTTCATACACATGTTTTACCTTTTCTTTGGTTTTTTCTTCTTTTTTTTTTCCATTTGCATTTATTACTTTCACATCATTAGATACATTTTTGGCTTACATTTAATGCTTCTGCAATGTATTTCTTAATTTCTTTTTGCTTGCACATGTTTTGGGTATTTATGTTATTTTTTCTTTAAATCTTTTTGTCCCTACTCATTGACTGAATATAAATAGCATTGAATGATATTACTTTATGTCACTTTTTTTGATTTATTTTTGTTTTTTCCTTTTTATTCCCAATATCCAATCATGGTTGTACATTTTGGTAAATTATAGTTGACATTTCATGGTAACTATATTTCCCCGACAGATAAAGGTAAAATTGAAGATAAAATGTATAATTTAGTTGTTTTCCTATAAATTTATTATTTAACTTCTATATAGAATTTAATTCTATATTTTCTTCCTTTATGACTATTATAGTATATTTTATTATATCATATAATTAAACACTAATATATATCCTTATCTCATCCTAAATTCACGATATATGAATAATAATTAGTTGAATTGTCTATCTTAATTTAATAAAGCACACATTATACAAGATTATTATGCTTATATGTAAGGGTCAAAATTTTATTTTATATATATATACATACATGAGAAAACAATCAAACTATCATTACACAAATGGGGACCCCAAAGGAACCCCAAACAAGCGTCATAGCATATAATTACACATCATTGGTCGTGAAAGCAATTAAAAATGACATAAGAGACAACATAAACAAGGGGAATTGGGACTAAAGGAGCGAGAGAAAAAGAGGAAGTAATACTTAAATATCATAGATGAGTCAAGATCAAGCATGATACAAAACTTGTCCAACAATACCTTTAAACATAGATACTTAGTGGGGGCCAAGACAAGCAACCCAGCTCACTCTCAAAGCAATGTCAATAGGTAATTCAAATATACAAGATATAATCTAAACATAAGCATAATAGAGGATAGATATTATCCCTGGATATGAGGATTAACTAAATGCTAACTTAAACAATCCATCTAGCCACAAGAAGGAGAATCAATAGAGGCACCAGTTCCTATATGGTGACATCATGTAGGCATAAAGTATGCGTTAGTACGTTTGAATGTACTAAGTATGTGGGATACAATGAAATAAGAGATAGGCATCATAATCAAAATACATAATTATAAGAAATGGATTCACATAATAACAATATGGCATGCATGATCAATGCTTGAAGTAAAACATGCTTGTAAATCATTTCAATTGCATAGAACATAGTATATAAGTGTGGGAAGAGACTTCAACCGATATAGCATAAGACCAAATGAGCTACAACTTGGAATAATGATGATTACTCCTAATAGGCAAAGAGGTGGTCTACTTGACAAGGTAAACCATACTTCAAACTTATGAGAACATGACCCAATTTCGTATGAAGTAACCTTCTGTATGGGAATATGATCCAATTTCAGAAAGGATTTCATTAAGAACTTCACCTTACGAGGACCCAATTTTGAGAAGAACCACAAGCGAAAGAGTACTAAGTGGATCCACTAGTATTGCAAGGGTATAACATAGTCCTATGGTGGCATATAGTTCAAGAAAAGAGACCAAACCCTTCATCCATCGATGCTAAGTCTAATCCCCCGGAATACTTATAATAATCATACTTTAGTAACTTATGTGAAATATAGAATCATGACACGAGTAACTCTAAAACATTCTTGACCTCTAATGGTGAGTCCAACTTCAAACATAAGAATAGTTCATCATCAAACATTACCATTGCATCAATATCAACATTAAAGGGCTCACAAGAGGTAAAATCTTTAGAAAAGGGCTTAAACACAGCTTTACAATATCATCAATATTTCCATGAGTTAAACATATCTTTAGAAAGCTCATAAGCATTATAGAGTCACTTGGATCATAAATCAGCCAATAAAACACCAAAACCTAAAGAATCCTTAAAAAGCATTTTATCAAACACTTGGAGGGTGTGTAATACTACTGTAAAATCACGCAATTCAAGAGTAAAATCATGATAGAAAATTCATTGTAAAACCATCAATAGGTACTTGGTAACACCCTCAAGTGATATACATCAAAACCCTCATCAAATCTCACAATAGATCTTAGATTCATAGCTTAAAACATGCTAAAACAATCACACTTTCATGAAACCCCAATATAGTGTGTAGTGAAATTCATAATGAGTAAGACCCATGAGTAAATCTACATTAAATCATGCAATTTTAGGTAAAAGTAAGTTTGGGTATCATGGGTGAAAGGAACCCATGAAAGAAACCCACATACCTTGACTTTGGAGAGTTTCTTGAAGAAGATTTGAAATGGAGGCTTGAAGCTTGAATGAAATCCTTAGGTTTAGATTAGTTTTGGGACTCTTGAATCTTGAGGAGGACTTGAGGTTTGATTTGGTTTCCTTGAGTTCCATCAAGATTTCTTGAAAACCTTGAGAATGGATGGAGAATCTGATGAAGATTAGAGAGGAATTAAGAGGTGTTCGGTTGGTTTTGAAGGCTCAAAATGGCTTGACAATGAGGAATTTTCGTGTATATAGGTATAGGGTTATTACCCAATTGCCCTGGAGTGAAAAGAATAATTTTTAGAAATTTTTGAACTAGTCCACGTCAGGTCCACGTCGCGGACCCATCACGGACCTATTGCAGACAGCTACTGTTTTTACAAAGTTTCACCAAAAATTATTTTTCTTAGCACGGACAAAGTATACTTTGTACGTACTCATTTTCTCACATAACTTTGCCCTCTAAAAAAGAATATGAACTTGAATTTACGAAATTCTACACGAATTTTTAGATATTGAAAAAAATACATCATAGGATCTTTTCGAGCCACATGGAGGGGTGTTTAAATATTCCCAATTTGAGATTGAATTACGATTATGGGGGCATTCCTAGGCAAGTGCGGGGCATTTCAATATCTTTCTCTTGGGAACATTCATTCCTGAATATCGAAGAAACGTACATACAAAGAGTAATCATGAACAAACCATCCCCAACAAGAATGCAATAATAAATTTAAAATACCATTTTTGAAATATCAACATAAGTGTCAAAAATCGGCATGAACTTGTCAACATGAATATGAATGCATGCAAATGACATAGGGACTGAAGCACAAGAGTCGAAATCACATGAAAGGGTTCAACATGTTATCATAAGCTTGAATAGAATGAAAGAGGTATAGACATCGCTTTTTTCATGCCCGCTTCGGCTCCCCAAGATACACTTTCAACTTGACGATTCTTCCAAAAGGCCTTGATGAGCACTACACCCTTACCAATCAACTTCTTCAACCCTTCCATCCAATACCTCCATCGAAACCTCTTCCAAAGGCAACTTATCCTCCACAACACCCACAATCTTATGAGTTTTATAGCACTAGAGTCACCACCACATCCCTTCAACCTGAAAGCATGAAAAACCGGACAAACCATAACTATATCCTTAGGTAATTCCAATCTTTAAGCAACCTTACCAATTCTCTTTTACACTCTATAAGGACTCACAACCCTAAACTCATTGTCAACCTTAATCACACATAGTCCACTTGGTACCATAAACCACAATCTCCCCCGTGGGAGACAACCTCCACTTTATCATCTTTTCACCCAAAACTCCCAACCCTAGTAAGGCAGAAACAAGGCATTGCTTAAACTAGATCCCTTCAACTAAAGAAGATTTAGAACTATCAAGAATACTACACCACTATGCTCAACTTCCTCCAATCTAACCCCCAATCTAGCAAACCGATGGATCTCTTTAGTCACCCCCTACTACCATCATCCACACATGCTAGGCTATTTAGAGTACCAATCACAACATTAATCTTACCAGGAAAAAATAATGCACACTAATATCATAATCCTTAAAGAGTTCTAACCACCTTCTTGTTATCTTCCATTCACACCTATCATATTTAGCAAACAATCCTCTCATCATCCAAGATTTGTAACACTACCCCCAAATGATTCACAAGCTCTAATTAAATCAATGTTTCACCACTAGTAGCCACCTCTAACACATCAAGGTAGGATTTTAAGATCCTATTCATGAAATCCACTAACATAGCCAGTGCATAAATCAACCAAACAACTCCAAAATTAGTCAAATACTCACCCCTAGTCTGGAAATACACTTAGGATTATCACCTACCCTCATCCTCACTTAGAGACAAAACCTGAAACAAAGATCATGCTTAGAGAAGTCACTAACACATCATAGTTGACCAAATAAATCGAACATCCTTAACTATCATATTGCAACATTGTGGGTTCTACACTCACTGGAAGCATGCTATGCAAGTAGCCCAAACTACCCCAAGACCTCCAACACATCAAGCTAAGTTCAACCCAAAATCACGAGATAAGACTTTATGCAACAAAAACATGGGGCGACCTTATAGACCCCTCCTAGCCACAATAGACTCACAAAACTTTCGGGGACACACAGATGGATCCTATTAGCACAAAGAAATAACACAAAAAATAGCAACTCCAGAACCTTTCAAATCACCCTACTCAAAACATCGATCACAACATTAGCCTTACTTAGGGTCAACTAAGTCCTAGGAGAAGCAATAGAAGACAACCTATTTATAAACTCCGATAACAGCCTACTAAGCCCAAGGAGCTCCTAATATCTGATGGATTCAAAGGTCTAGGACAATCTCTAATCACCTTTGTCTTACTAAGGTCAACCTTAATACCATTCCCCAACAACGCATGACCTAGGAAGACAACCTCTTGTAACCAAAACTCACACCTCCCATACTTAGCATACAACTTCTATTCCCTAAACATGGTAGTACCACCCTCAAATGACTCATATGCTCCTTCTCACTTGAGGAAACAACTAATATATCACCACCAAGGACCATCACAAGTATAACAAGGTAAGGATTAAAAGACCTTATTCATGGAGACTTATAGACATGGTCGGAAAGGACATTCAAGAACTCATCTATCACCAAAAAAAAAGCTCAAATAAAAATAACTTAGGTTTAATACCCCCTAACTTCCTCAACATGATAAATACAACCCTTAGAGATCAATTTTACCTTAAGACAAGAATGGACCTAACGCTTCACTACCACTTAAGAGCGACCTATTAAGGAATTGGAATCTACTCTATGGGTCCCATAAATAATGGAGACATATCATGCATGCAACTAATCCACCTCAAGTGTGACATCTAAAATCAACAACATCTAATCCAACAAGTGACAAGGCAAGACCCAATGCAATATAAATACAAAACAATACCTATGAACTTTCTAACAACAATACACTCAACCAAGAGGTAGACACCAAAGGTTCACATAACCACTCAGGACATATAAGAAGCCCACTAGCAATCAAAGTAATAATGAAAGGAATAGCGGAACCCGAATCCATCAAAATCAAGACCTTTAACTTACCTTCCTTTGGCTTCCTCTTTGAAGCGGCATGATCAACCACAAGAGCAAAGAACAATTGTTAGAGGGGAAAGCTCTATCTCACTTCTAAAGCACGACATAGACCATAAAGAAGGAAAATATTTCCTAAAATGACTCATAGCCTCCTACTCATAGTTGCAGTGCATAACACAACTATGAATAAGACTCTAATCGATGCAGTGCATTCAACTTCGAGGTTCTAACAACCTATTGCTCTGATACCATGTTTGTCATGACCCAAGCCTAGGGCTTAGACATGACTGGCGAATGGGGAATCCAAAGGAACCCCAAATAAGCCTTATAGCATATCATTGCATATCTTTCATCCCGAAAGCAATTAAAAATGACAACAAGAGACAACAATAAAAAGGGGAATTGAGATTAAGGGAGCGAGAGAGAAAGAGGAAGTAACACTTAAATATCATAGATGAGTCAAGCTCAAGCATAATACATAACTTGTCCAACAACACCTCTAAACATAGATACTTAGTAGGGGCCAAGACAAGCAACCAAGCTCATCCTCATAGCAATGATAATAGGTAATCCAAATATACAAGATATAATCGAAACATAAGCATGAGAGAGGATAGATATTGTCCCCGGACATGAGGACTCACCAAATGCTAACTTGAACAATCTGTCTAACCACAAAGAGGAGAATCAATAGGGACACCAGTTCCTACATGGTGACATCATGTATGTATAGAGTATGCATTAGTACGTTTAAATGTACTAAATATGTGAGCTGCAATGCAACAAGAGATAGGCATCATAATCAAAATGCATAATTTTAAGCAATGAATTCGTATAATAATAATATGGCATGCATGATCAATGCTTGAAGTAAAACATGCTTGTAAATCATTCCAATTGCATAGAACATAGTACATAAGTATGGGAAGAGACTTTAACCAACATAGTAAAAGACCAAGCGAGCTACAACTTAGAATCTTAATAATTACCCCTCACCGATAAAGAGGTGGTCCACTTGACAAGGTAAACCATACTCCAAACTTATAGGAACATGTCCCGATCTCAAAAAAGATTTCATTAAGAACTTCACCTTACGGGAACATGACCCAATTTTGGAAAGAACCCCAGGAGAAAGTGTACTAAGTTGATCACTAGTATTGCAAGGGTATAACATAGTCCTATGGTGGCACATAGTTTAAGAAAAGAGAGTAAACCCTCCATCTATCGGTGCTAAGTCTAATCCCACGGAATACTTATAATAATCATACTTTAGTAACTCATGAGAAACATAGAATTATGACACAAGTAGCTCTAAAACATCCTTGACCGCTAATGGTGAGCCCAACTTCAAATATAAGAATAGTTCATCATCAAACATTACCATTGCATCAACATCAACATTAAAGGGCTCACAAGAGGTAAAATCTTTAAGAAAGAGCTTAAATCCGGCTTTACAACATCATCAATATTTTCATGAGTTTTAAACATATCTTTAGAAAGCTCATAATCATCATAGAGTCACTTGGATCATTAATCAACCAATAGATCATCAAAACCTATAGGATCCTTAAAAAAGCATTTTATTAAACACTTGGCGGGTGTGTAATGCTAGTGTAAAATCATGCAATTAAAGAGCGAAATAATACTAGAAAATTCATTGTAAAACCATCAATAGGACTTGGTAACACCCTCAAGCAATATACATAAAAATCCTTCATCAAATCTCACAATAGATCTTAGAGTCATAGCTCAAAACATGTTAAAACAATCACACTTTCATGAAATCCCAACATAGTGTGCATTGAAATTCATAATAAGTAAGACCCATGAGTAAATCAACTTTAAATCGTGCAATTTTAGGTAAAAGGAAGCTTTGGTATCATGGTAAAAGGAACCCATGAAAGAAACCTACATACCTTGACTTTGGAGAGTTTATTGAAGAAGATTTGAAATGGAGGCTTGAAACTTGGATAGAATCCTTAGGTCCAGATGAGTTTTGGGACTCTTGAATCTTGAGGAGGACTTGAGGCTTGACTTAGTTTCCTTGAATTCCAACAAGACTTCTTGGAAACCTTGAGAATGGATGGAGAATTTCATGATGATTAGAGAGGAATTGAGAGATTTTTGGTTGGTTTTTAGGGCTCAAAATAACTTGACAATGAGGGATTTTCGTGTATATAGGTATAGGATTATTACTCAATTGCCCTAGAGTAAAAAGGAATAATTTTCAAAAAATTTTGAACTAGTCTGCATCAGGCCCGCGCCACGGACCCATTGCGGGCATCTATTGGTTTTGCGAAGTTTCACCAAAAATTATTTTTCTTGGCATGGACAAAGTATACCTTGTAAGTACTAGTTTTCCCACACAATTGTGCCCTCTGAACAAATATATGAAGTCGGATTTGCAAAATTCTACATGGATTTTGAAATATTGAAAAAAATATATATCATAGGATCTTTCTGAGCAACGTGGAGGGGTGTTTAAATATTTCTGGTTTGAGATATAAGGAAATACGATTATGGGAGAATTCCTAGGCAAGTGTGGAGTGTTTCATATATATATATATATTACTTTAAAAGCATGAACTAAAAAATTTTAAAGTTAAATTACTAAAATACCCTTATTTAATTTTAAAAATCCTAAATGACCTATTAAGTTTATTTAAAAAAAACTGTGACACAAAATACCCTAAGCCCACATGTGCGAACAGATGCAATCGCCACAAAAACACTCCAATTATTGCAAACCAACGCTTTTGAACCGATGCGCTCCTTTGAAAAAAAAAACAGCCTCTTTTACAAGTTTCATTGATTGCCTCAAAATATTTACTGTTGTCGCTCTACATACACTCCTTTTAGACATAAACTGTTCGAATCTAAACCGGTCTTCGCTGCTTCGATCATCAGTACTTCATAGTTAACTTTTCTTGGCCAGAACTACTTGACCATTTTTCTTGTAAGTACTTATTTTCCCTTAGTCATATAGGTTGATAGTTTACTTGAACTTATATTTACTTTTGATAGATATCATTAGGAAAGTTGCTTCTGAATAGAACACTAACATACATATTGAAAACTGAAAAGTATAAGCTTCGTGTTATGGAGATCCCTCACTGTTTTTCAACATTATGCCATGTAACTTCTGAACTGATTGACAAAGCATTTAGCATCAATGCAATTAATTAAAAAGAAAAATGTGTCGATCCAATTATCGACAGCTATAACTACTTATGCTAGACAATAGTTTATTCGCTCTTCTTGTCAATTTTAACTTTGTTAATCTTTAGACCTTCTATGATTATGATGAAGTCAATCTCTAGAAATATTATCATAGATTTTTTTTTTCAGATGATCTCATCGTCCGTGTTGTGTTTTATGTACAGATCATACTTAATTAAAAAAATATATGTTTGGAGGTTATATGAGTGATTATAAAATCTTCGCTAAAATGCAAATTAGTCGGCGCACAGAGATATTACATTTTGGCGTAAATTCTTTTTTTTAATTTATCATAAGCATATATTATTAGTGGAACGTTATTATGGTCTGCAAAGAAAAAAAATAATGCAGTTTATTAATTAAGTCATTTACACTTTAGTCCTCACTATGATCTTTTTTTTTTTTCATCGACAAACATATTATTTTACTATCTAGATTTCTTATCTCTGTTATTAATCTTACAGATCTCATAATTTTACTCAAAAAAACAGTTTGTGTCTCTTATATTACATAATAATATAGAGAATTATTGATGTTGATAGTTGACAGTTAGTTGATAGTTGATAGTTAGTTGTGTTTGTTAGTTGGTTATGATTAATTAGTTGAGATTA
>JAOTQJ010128404.1:0-10284 GCA_025642045.1 Solanum sejunctum | reverse complement strand
TGCCTAGGAGAGGATTGGACCACAATAATCTGATGTTTCCTATTATCCCAAAAAGAGGACTTGATGTAACTGTTTTTGGATCTACTGATGGGATGTCTCAAACCCTAACAAGGTATAGAATGGATATGGCATTAACATCGCTTTGTGTATCATCATCAACTCAGAGATGATGGTTGTCAGTTATCCAAACTCTCATATAGGTCTTGAAGTACTCTGAATGGATTGGATCAGATGGTATATGAGTAGTCATTGTCTAAACAGTATTCTTACTTTAGACTCTCAACATGCTAATTGATTTTCCTACTTCTTGAGTTGAGTTATTTGAGTTGAAATAATGGAGGAGAACCCATTCACAAACCTTCTGTAGTAACCAGCAAGGCACAAGAAACTCCTAACGTCTGACAGGGTCAATGGTCCAGGCCAATTCTTAATCATATCAGCCATCCTAGTATCCACTTTAATGCTATCCCCGACATCACATGACCCAAGAATGCAACCTCCCACAACCAAAACTCACACTTGTCATATTTAGCATACAATCCCTTCTAAGTGACCCATTTTTCTTCTTTACAAACAACATAGGTGCACCCCTAAATGATTGGCTAGGTCTAATAAATTCCTTCTCCAACAAATATTTTAATTGTTCCTTTAAGTCCTTCAACTCCACTAGGGCCATATGGTAAGGGAGAATGGAGATAGGTTGAGTGTTGGGAAGGAGATCTATGCCAAAATCTATCTCTCTTTCAGGAGGGACACTGAAGGTCATTTAGGAAGACATCAAGAAACTTACAATCGAAACTGACTCTATGGAAGGGACCTTGGACTCTACATATTTAACCCTTACAAGATGATACAAACACCCCTTGGAAATCAACCTATAGGCTTTAATGCATGAGATGAACCTACCCCTCACTACCACATCATGACTCTCCTACTCAAGGACGGGTTTATACGAAAATTGAAATTTGACCCTATGGTTTATACAATCACTAGAAGTATAGTACGTATGTAACCAATTCATTCCAAGAATAACATCAAAATCAACCATATCTAATTCAACAAGATCACAAGGTAGGATTTTATGCAAGATGCAAATCGAGTAATTTCTATACACGCTCCTAGCAACAATAGATGCACCAATAGGAGTAGACACCTCATATAACTCATGCAATAACTCCAACTCAACATGGAACATAATAGCAACAAAGGGGGTAATGAAGGAAAGGTGGCACTTAGATCAATCAAAGCATCTGCATTAAGATCAAAGATTTTCCACATAACGGTAACAACATCGGGGACCTCACCAACACCTGGCCTCTATTGTAGAGCAATAACTAATTGTGCGTTGGGGTACCACCTTGAGGACCACCTCTACCTAATGGAACCGCATTTGCACCCCAAACTTTGCCATGCAGTCTTGGAGAATCTACCTTCTTGTGACCAAGCTCTCCACAACCAAAGTGTGCATTAAAACCCTTCAAACACGAGCCATTATAACTCTTCCCACATCAAGGACACATATCATTAGGAGCCACAACACCAACACCTTGAGGTGTAGGGAAGTCATTGGCAAACTCCCTATTTGTAGCATGAGGAAGCCTTTGTCCTTGATGAAGTCTGGTACCCTTTTGGAACTTACCCTCAAAATGGTCCCTCTTGTATTCATAGCCCCTCGTCTTCCCCAACTTTTCTTCTTCCATTTGCTCAACATATGTCATCAACCAAGATAAGTCCATGTCATTATTAAGCAAGGTGGACCGACATTCTTCATTCACTAAGCTGGAGACCCCCATAACAAACTTATTCATCCTTGGCCTAGGATCGGCCACCAAGTGAGGAGCATACTTTGAAAGTTGATTAAATTTGAGGGCATGCTCCCTCACTTTTCATAGTACCTTGTTTCAAGTTCATAAACTCTATCAACTTTGCTTTCCTAAGCTCAAGGGGGAAGAACTGATTAAGAAAGGCTAATTTGAAGTCCTTCTAAAGCAACACATAGCCATTACTCTTCTTACCCTTCTATTTATCATACCAAATTTGGGCTACCCCCTTGAGTTGGTATGCCGCCAACTCTGCCTTTTCATTCAGCCCAACACCTGTGATATTTAAGATTTTATAGATCTTATCAATAAACTCTTGTGGATCTTCATCTACCTTTGACCTATGGAAAAATGGAGAATTCATCCACATGAAGTCTTTTAGCCTTGCTCTCGAGGTAGTAGCATGAGGGGCTTGGGCCCCTTATTCGACTTGGTTGGCCACTACTTGGGTAAGCATAGTAAGAGCATCTCGACACTCCTCGGGAGTTTGGGAACGTCTTCCTCTAGTGTATGACATGATCTAGCATAGCAAAGAATAATTGTTAGGGTGGAAAAACTCTATAGTATGACTTAGAACATGAAGAAGTCATGGCATGAAAATGCCTCATAGCCTCCTACTCATAGTCATGGCGCGCATCACAACCACGAATAGGACTTTATTCGATGTGGTGTATTGGACTCTGAGGATTTATCAACTTAGTGCTCTAATATAATGTTTGTCACGATCTAAGTCTATGGCCTAGACGTGACACAGTGAATGGAGAACCTGCAGGGACCCCAATCAAGCCTCTGCAGTTGTCATTACATATTATGGGTTGTGGAAGCATACAAAAGACATAAAGTAAGGTAATGGGGCAATGGGTATAAGGGAAAGCTTGCTTAAACATCATAATCAAGTGGCAAAAGTCAAGCTCATAGCATAAATACATAACTTGTCTAATAAATACCTCTAAATACATAGATAGAGCGACGACCAGAACAAAGTAACTGAGCTCACCTTCATAGTCAAAAATAGAACATAAGATAGTGTCTCAATACATAGAAAATAGCAACATAGACTAAGGTCCCCGAAGTGGAGGACTCACTAACTAGCTTTGAATAGAACCAATCTAGTCACATGGAGGAGGAGGATCAACTTGAGCACTGATTCCTACATAATGATATCATGCAAGCAAGAGTATGCATTAGTACGTTTGAATGTACTAAGTATGTGGGATGCAATGTGATAAGAAATAGACATCATAATCAAATGCATAGTAATAGGCAATTGGCATATTATAACAAGATGGCATTTATGAACAATGCTAGAGTAGATCATGCTTAAATAACTCATACTCATAAAAGGTATCATATGTGAAGAATAGACCAAGATAGATTTCCAAGGTATAAACCCCTTGAGTTTAGTCATGATGTCACCCCATCACTTAGGTGGTGACGTACTAACCCTTGACTCGATTGGTGATAATGTCATCCCATCACCTAGGTGGAGAAGTACAAACCCTTCCCTCGGTTGGTGATAACGTCATCCTATCACCTAGGTGGAGAAGTACTAACTCTTCTCTCGGTTGATGAGTACTAACCCCTATCTCGGTTAGTGATTATTTCATCCTATTACTAGGTAGAGAAGTACTAACCCTTCCTTCAATTAATGAGTATAAATTCTCATCTCGGTTATCTGGGTTCTTAGACATTTAAGATTGGGCATGGTCTAATGCAACACTTCATATAGATTTCATCATGAATATAAGCTCACTTCATCATCGTAACATCAATCATATCATATCTAATGCTTTGGACCTTCATTTCGATAAGAAACCCTCGCTGGACATTTTATCAAACACTTGAGGGGGTGTAATGGGTGTAAAAGACTATGAAATTTAGAGATTAAATAATGTAAGAAAATCTACTGTAAAATCGTCAGTCAATACCTTACAACACTCCAAAGACATTCACATCAACATCCCTCATCAAATCTAACATTAATCTAAGATTTGGAGTCAAAATATCTAAAACAACCATACTTTAATGAACTAAAATCACTGTGTAGTAAATTTCTCATCATATAAGACCCACATATAAATTCAACTTTAAATCATGAAATACTAGTAAAAAAGAGGCTTAGGCACCATGGGTGGAAAGACCCAATGGTTCAACACCACATACCTTAGCTTTGGAGAAGTTCTTGGTGAAGTTTGAAAATGGAGGCTTGAAGCTTAAATAAAATCCTTAGTTTCGGATAAGGGTTTTGAGCCTTGAATTTTGGAGTGAAATATGGCTGTGTTTTGGGGAGTTTTGGAAAATATTAAGGATGATATAAGGATGAAATTTGGCTAAGTATAGATAAAAACACGTTTGAAAAAACTTGGGCCCAATACTTAGAATAATTGGACAGTACAAGAAAAACACTGCCCAAAAAATACACCTCTCCGCATCGCGAAGACGATGCAGAGAAGGAATTACACATGAGCGTTCCCTTGGTGTATCGTGGAGGTAACGCGGAAACCTCACTGGAATTTGCACATTCAAAAATTAAAAATGATATTCTTTCACTCTTAAATCAGGGTTAGACCCCTTTTCACCTAATTTTGACCACTTTATCCACAAATACGAAGTGAAATTGTCAAAATAACAAATGAAATTTTAGATATGAAAATTAATATTCAGGGCATCCTGAGGAATATTTTGGAGAATTTTTTGGGGGTCATTACAGTTTTACATCAAGCATTGATCATGCATGCCATATTGATATTATACTTATCCATTGCTTACGATTACGCATTTGACTATGTTAGGTATGTCTTATTGCATTGGATCTGACATAAGTAGTATATTTAAATGTACTAACACATATTTTATGCCTACATGATGTTACCATGTAGGAACTGGGGCAGCTCCAATCATCCTCCATGGGGATAGTTTTCGCATTTTGGAAGATAAGCTTTGGTGAGTCCTCCGGTCTGAGGACATTAGCTATGATACTCTTACTACTTGATATCTCTTTATGTTGAATGCTTTATACTATGAGGGTGAACCTGAAAAGTATCTTGGCATCCGCCCCAATCCATGTTAGACATGTTATTGGAATAATTGATGTACTTATGCTATGTGCTTGAATCTTGAGTATTTTGTGACTATCAAAGACTTTCCTCAGTCTCTTTTTCCTTATTTATGTCTCTTGTTGTTGTTATTTTGCTTTTATGACCAAGGATCTGTGAATAATATTCTAGGAGGCGTGTTTGGGTTTCTTTTGGGCTCCCCATTCGTCAGGTCATATCTAGGCCCTACGCTTGGGTCATAACAATCTTGGTATCACAACACTAGGTTGTTAATGGTCCTCACAATCCAACACACCTCGTCAATTAGAGTCTTATTCATGGTTGTGAAGTGTGCCACAACTATGAGTAAAAGGCTATGAGGCATTTTAGGAAATGGTTCCCTTCTTCATGATCCATGTCATGCTATAGAAGTTACGATAAGGTTTTTTCCTAATGAATGTTCTTTGCTATTCTAGATCATGCCAATTCCAAGAAGTAAGGGTAGGCCAAGATGAATTCCATAGTGCTATTGCAATGTTGGCCTATGCTATGACCAACCAAATTAACCAAAGGGGCCAAGCCCCTCATGCTCATACTCCAGCCTCCAAGGGTGAGGGATTTACTAGGATGAATCCACCAAAGTTCCATGGGTTCAAAGTAGATGAGAATCCCCAAGTATTCATTGATGAGGTGTATAAGGTGATGTCCATTATGGGGGTTAATTCAGAGGAAAAAGCAGAGTTGGCGGCCTACCAACTCAAAGGGGTGGCTCAAATTTAGTTCACTCAATGGAAGCTGGAGAAGGGGAATAATAATGCTATTTCATGAGAGGAGTTCAAAGTGGCATTTCTCAACTGATTCTTTCCTATCGAGCTAATGGAGGCTATAATGATAGAATTTATGAACCTTAAGCTAGGTTCCACGAGTGTGAGGGAGTATGCCCTCAAATTCAACCAACTATCCAAGTATGCCCCACAATTGGCCGAGCGAAGATCAAGGATAAATAAATTTGGTGTCGGGTATGTCCGACTTGGTTAATTAGGAATGTCGAACTACCATTCTAGTAGGTGATATGGATTTGTCCTACCTCATGACATATGTTGAGTAACTAGAGGGTTAAAACCTTAGAAAAAAAAAGCGTTGAGTCCAAGAGGGATCAATCTGAAGGTGGGTTCCAAGGTTCTAAGGCTGGCCGATTTCCTCAAGGCCATAAGATCCAAGGTCAACAGACTTCCAATACTCCTAATAGAAGATTTGATAATGACAACCTAAGTGTCCAAGGTGATGGCAGTGAAGTGCCTAATCCTATGTGCCAAAGATGTGGTAGGAGCCATAATGGTCCATATTTGAAGAACTCTAATACTTGTTATGGTTGTGGTGAAGTGGGTCATAAGGTGATTAATTGTCCTTGTGCTCAAAACATAGATAGAGATGGTTGGCCACAAGTATAAGGTGCAAATGCGGGTCTAAAGGGAAGAGGAGGAAAAGGGAATGCTCCAAGGCAAAATACATTCTACGCTCTATAAGGGAGACAAGGGGTGGATGAGGTGCCCGATGTTGTCACCAATATGTTAAAGGTTTTTTATTTTGATTTATATGCTTTGATAGACCTGGGTGCCACTCTTTCTTTTATTACTCCTTTTGTTGCTAAAAAGCTTCATGTTAGTCCCGAATTGTTGTGTGAACCTTATGAAGTGTTTACACCCTTTGGTAAGTCCATTATTGCTAAAAGAGTCTATAGAAATTATCCCGCGTTCATATTTCATAAAATCTTACCTTATCAATTTGTTGAATTAGATATGGTAGATTTTGATGTCATTCTTGGGATGGATTGGTTGCGTACATATTATGCTTCTATCGATTGTAGAACCCACAGAGTTAAATTTCAATTCCTAATGAGCCCGTCGTTGAGTGGGAAAATTGTGATTTCTAAGACCAAACGTTGATTTCCAAGATTTGTCTCTATCATCTTATGAGGGTTAGGGATGTTGAGTCCAAAATTCTTCCTATAGAGTCTCTTTCGGTAGTTAATGAGTTCTTGATGTCTTTCCCGATGAGCTTCCTGGTGTTTCTCCTAAAAGGGAAAAAGACTTTGGTATAGACATCCATCACCGATACTCAACTAATTTCTATTCCCCTTTACTGCATGGCCCTAGCGGAGTTGAAGGAGTTGAAGGGGAAATTGAGAGATTTGTTGGAGAAGGGTTTTACAAGGCTTAGTAAGCCATCTAGGGGAGCACCAATATTATTTGTGAAGAACAAAGATGGTGCTTTTAGAATGTGCACTGTTACTGGCAACTTAATAGAGTCACCATAAAGAACAAGTAACCCCTACCAAGGAGTGATGACCTTTTTGACGAACTTCAAAGAGCTAGTCATTTTTTTAAGAGTGATCTTTGGTCCAGGTATCACCAAGTGAAAGTGAGGGAGTATGATATTCTCAAGATGACTTTCCAAACTAGGTATGGGTACTTTGAGTTTGTAGTTATGTTTTTTCGATTGACTAATGCCCCGAATATATTTATAGATCTCACGAATAGGGTCTTCAAACCCTACCTTGACTTGTTTATGGTGGTTTTTATTAATGATGTCTTGATTTATTCCTATAGTGAGGAGGAGCATGTGAATCTCTTGAGGATGGTGTTGCAAATCTTAAGGGAGGATAGGTTGTATGCTAAATATGAAAAATATGAGTTTTGGTTGAAAGAGGTTGAATTTTTAGGACATGTGGTATATCCTAAGAAGACGAAGGTGATTAGAAATTAGCCTAGATCTTTGACTCTATCAGAGATTAAAAGTTTCTTTGGTTTAGCGGGTTATTATTGGAGGTTAGCTTCTCTTCTTTTGTTTCTCCGATGACTAAGTTGACACAAAAGAATGCAAAATTCATATGGATCGATGAATGTGAGAAGAGTTTCCAAACTTTGAAAGATAAGCTTGTCTTCGCTCCTATCTTATCTGTATTAGAAGGGTTGGAGGTACTTGTTGTACATTGTGATGCCTCAAGAATTGGGTTAGGGTGTGTTTTGATGCAAAATGGTAAGGTGATAGCGTATTAGTCTAGACAAGAAAAGGTGCATGAAAAGAATTATCCCAGCCATGATCTTGAATTGGCGGCCATGGTGTTTGCTCTGAAAATTTGGCATCACTAGTTTTATGGGGTTCATGTTGATGTGTTTACCGATCATAAGTGTCTCAAATCTATATTCACCCAATAATATTTTAACTTGAGACAAAGAAGGTCGTTAGAACTCCTTAAATATTATGATATGACTATGCATTATCACCCCGGCAAAGCTAATGTTATGGACGATGCTTTATGTTGGGTGTCTATGGGTAGTGTAGTCCATGTTGATAATGGTGGAAAGGAGGTGGCTAAGGAGATTCACTGGTTCTCTAGTTTGGGGGGTTGGTTTAAAGAAGGTTATAATGGTGGTATAGTGGTTATTAATGGTTCTAAGTCTTCCTTGATTGAGGAGGTAAAGGCAAAATAAGATCTTGACCCCACCTTGCTAGAGTTGAAGGCCTTGGTGAGAGATGGTAAAGTGGAGGTTTTCTGCCAAGGGGAAATGATGCCCTTAGGTACAAAGAAAGATTATGTGTGCCTAATCTTGATGATTTAAGTTGATTTTAGAGGAGGCTTATAATTCATCCTATTCTATTCACCCCGATTCTACAAAGATGTATAAAGATTTAAGAAAGGTGTATTAGTGGGGTAGTATGAAGAGAAACATTACCAAGTTCATATCTGGATGTCACAACTACCAACAAGTAAAATCCAAACATCAAAGGTCGAGTGGCCTAGCCCTAGATATAGAGATTCCTACTTGGATTTTGGAGGAAATCAACATGGATTTTGTGGTTGGGTTCCCTAAGACTAAAAAATATTTTTATTCTATTTGGGTTGTTGTGGATAGAATGACAAAGTCGGCTCACTTCCTACTAGTCAAAACTACTTATGGTATCAAACATTATGCCAATTTGTATATACATGAGTTGGTTAGATTGCATGGGGTGCCTTTTTCTATCATTGAAACGACCCTAAAATGTGCCTGACCATGTGTCTCGGAAATGCCCATAATCATAATTTTCATATACCTTAAAAAATTCATGCGTGATATCAAAAATCCAACTTCGTATTCTTGTTCAGGAAAAAATTGACTAGGAGATGGGTCTAACCCTGATTTTAGAGCAATCATAGTAAAATTTTGTTTCACAAAAATTTCACTTCCAGAGGCTGCTCGCATTGGCTCCGCGACGTGAACCTATTACACAGTAGTGTATTTTTGTTGGCAATTTTCTAATCATGACCTAAGGCTTTGAGGTCTTGCGCCTAAGCCTCCCTATGCATTAAAACACCTATACTTAGTCATTTTTCAACCTAATATGATTCAAGGCCTTCCCCAAAAGCCTCTCTAACACTTAGCCAAATATTTCATCCAAAATAAAGTATCTCAAACTCATTCCTGAATTCAAGAAATTCATTCAAGTTTCAAGTTCTCAACCAAATCTTCATCGAAGAAATCTCTAAAGTTGAGGTATGTGGATTTCAACCATTGGGTCCTTCCACCTATGGTGCTCAAGCTTCCTTTTAGATGAATCATATTTCTAAGCTGATTTACTTACGGGTCTTACTTATTATGAATTTGGTTATAAACTTTGTTGGGGTTTCATAAAATTTTAACTATTTAAGTATGTTTTTGAGCTTTGAGTCTATGTTCTATTATGAGATTCGATGAAGGGTTTCAATGTATATTGCATGGGGGTATTAACAATTGTTGGTGGGTTGATTTACATTAAGTTTTGTCACATAATTTCATTCTTGAACTGCAAGATTTTGAACTAGCATTGCACACCCACCAAGTGTTTAATAAAATGTCAAGTCAATGATTCTGAAGTTTTCTATGATCTATTGCGTGATTTATGTAAGTCTTGGTCGTTTATGAGTTATTGAATCCTTATGCTAAGATTTATACACTTATGAATTATGAAGCCTACTGGGGTTATGAACTATGTTATATGCCTCACCCTCTAGTACAAGGTCAATTTCTACATGAAGGGGTTATGAACTATGTTGTACGCCTTACCTTCGTATATGATTTGATGTTATGCAATGTCATATACTCATATGAAGGGGTATGTACCATATGGTACAGCTCACATTCATATGTGATTCAATATTTTGTATTATCTCATTTTCACATGTAGGAGTTATGACATATGCTACCTTTCTACTATCATGTGCTATTCATCATCTCATGCTTACATGTAGGGGCTATGACCTATGTTATCTCTTTGCCCTCATGTACTTCTCATTCTATACTAGAAGGGTGTATGACCTATGTTATATTACTCACCATCTAGCACAAGGTATTTGGATGATCTAATCATGTGACTTTGTTGTGTTAAAATAGTTATGTAAGTATGAT
>JAOTQJ010128393.1:0-10285 GCA_025642045.1 Solanum sejunctum | reverse complement strand
CCTGGGGAGGGGGTATTTATTCTTAACAGTTACCTTGTTCAGCTGTCGATAGTCAATACACATCCGCAGTGACCCGTACTTCTTTCTCACAAATAATATCGGAGCTCCCCAGAGGGAGGTGCTAGGCCGAATAAAGCCTTTCTCTAACAAATCTTTAAGCTGCTCCTTCAATTCCATTAACTCGGTTGGCACCATTCTATACGGACGGATTGAGATAGGCTGAGTGTTGTGTAATAGATCTTTAGAAAACTCCACTTCCCGCTCTGGAGAAAGATCGGGAAGTTCATCCGAAAATTCACTAACTACAGGAACAAACTGGAGAGCCAGAGGCTCGATATTCACACTATGTACTTGGACCAGGTGATAAAGACATCCTTTCCTGATCATCCTGCTGGCCTTTAGGTACAAAATAAACTTACCCCTCAGCGTCGCAATATTACTCGACCATTCCAGAACTGGTTATCCTGGAAACTGAAATTGAACTAACTTTTTCTGACAATCAACCTTGGCATAGCAAGAAGCTAGCCAATCCATACCCATAATCACATTAAAATCTGTCATATCTAGCTCTATCAAATCGACCAGAGTACAATGGTCAAAAACAGATGCCAGGCAGTTTCTATAAACTCTGTTAACTATAATAGATTCACTTATCGGTGTCCCAACCTCACAAGGCCCTATTGGTTTCGACTCTATATCGATCGCACATATAACCAATGGGGAAATGTACGACAAAGTAGAACTAGGGTCAATCAACACATACATAGCCCGAGAACAAATAAATAATGTACCTGTGATAACATTAGGCGATATCTCCTGGACTTGTCGGCTAGCTAGGGCATAAATGCAGTTAGCAGGATCGCTGGAACCTAGAACTCCATCGCGACCCCTGCCGCGACCTGCTGCCGCTAGCATACCTCGCCCCGAAGGGCTCATAGCCATTGAAGCAGAAGAAGAAGCTCCGACTGCTCCAGAAGTCTAGGTGGACCCTACTTCACCAACTCTATTAGGACAATCCTGTATCTAGTGGCCCTAACAGCCACAAATAAAACAGGCACCTATAGAGCGGAAATAATCCCTAGGGGCATAGTAAATCTCTGCTGACTGCTGGAACCCGGTCCTTCCCCTGACTGACTAGTAATAACTGGTCTTCTACCGGGCATCTGCGAAGAGTTGCTTCTCACTAGTCGAGGAGGAGGTCCATTAAATTGCGGCGGAGACTGGCTGCCTCGGAAATCTGCTACTGAACTAGATTACCTAGCCCTCTTTGGCGGCCCCCTATCATCTGTCCTGTCTGCCTAGCGTCCTCAATGATGATCCTCCATCTTCTGGGCATAGGTCTGAATGCGAGCAATACCTATCCCCGGTTGGTCAACTAATACTAGACAACTATCCACATAATATGAGTCCAGCCCCACAATATAGCGATGCATCTGATCTATCATGCTGGAAACCTGTACAGGTGCATATCGGGCCAAAGAGTCAAATTCCAGACTATATTACCAAATTGACCGACCCTGCTGCTTCAATATCAGAAACCTGTCCTCCCTGGCGCGCCTAATTTTTGAAGGTAAAAAGTGATCCAAGAATGCCTCAGTGAACTCACCCCAAACAGCAGGTCGGGCTTTCGCACCTCGAGATAAAAGCCACGACTCATACAAATTTGCCGCAACATCATGCAATCGATAGGATGCCAACTCTACAGATTCCACTTTGGAGGCCCCAATCACTCTTAATATTTGTGCATCTGTCTTACAAATTCCTGAGTATTTTCTGAAGGTTTGGACCAAGAGAATTCTGGTGGTCCACAAGCCAATAAATCACAGGCCTGGGAACTATCTCGACGGGCTGCCTGACTACTTCTAGCCTCCTGTCTGTGGGCCTGACGTGCCACAATCTGAGCCAACAACTGCACTGCCCCCCGCAGCTCCCTAACTTCTGCACCTAGATAGAGAGTTGGAGGTTTTGATGCCTGACCCTCTCGAGCTGGTGGGGTGACCAAACCCGCTGTCGGGAATACAATCTCTGGCTCCGGCAGATCACAAACCCGGGTAGTTCCCCGACCACATCGGGCTCCAACTATTATTAAAGTCTTCCTCTATGGCCAACTGGTTTCTCCCTCGATGGCATATATGAAATTCAAATAATTTTTGTCAAGGAAGGAATTATCCTACTAACATTGCTCTAACGCACGATCTAAGATCAGAAGGAAGAGTAACATCCTAAATGTCCCATAGCCTCCTGTTTATAGATGTGGTGCATGACACACCGTTAAACAAGACTCGATTAGACAAGGTCTGTGGATACTCCGAGGACTAACTACTGTGATACCACTTCTATCACGACCCAACCCAAAGACCTTGATTAGTGCCGATTGGGCACCCAGACAAACATTAAACCGAATTTCCAACTATAATAACTAAGAAATTTATCAAAATTTTGGCAAAGTTTCCTCTGTTTTACTGACTAACCACACCTGCAAATAGCAACCCCAATATATGGAAAATATACATACACATACATATGCAGGCCGACAAGGTCACCGCTGCGATAGAACCGCCCAACAAATGTATCATACATATGAAGTCATACCAAATACATTATCCCACACCCACATATATCCACAGACTTCTACATATGCGACCTGAATCATAGGATGGGACAGATCCCCGTCATACCCTTGAATATACATAAATACAAAATATAGCAGATAAGTGTACATGTGTATACCAAAAATCTGCTCCTGAGGCAAAGGGAGCACTTCAACGGTAGACAGAGGTCCTAAAAAGGTGGCTCTATAGCCTGTGCGTCGGTACCTGCTCCTATGAAATGCAGTCCCCCAAAGGAAAGAGGTCAGTACGAAATACATTATCGAATATGTAATGCAAAAAGTACGAAATATAAATGAGAGTAATAATCTCAATAAAAATATATAAGTCAAACCTACATGCAAACATCAAAATAATTTTTCATTTAAAATATCAAAATAATGCATATCGGACGGGAACGATGATGACCTCCAAACTGGCGCCATACCACAGCATAACACCAGAAGTTTTAAATCCCCAAAATCTCCAACATAAGTCCCAGATGTAGTATATATAAGCCGAGGCGACGGTGCCACGCACTCACATCATAGGATAGGTGAGCCGAGCCGAATAGCGGCCAAGCACTCAGGTATAATAATACGTAGAGGCCATCATGCCTATTATTTAAGTGAGCCGAGACGAAGTGGCCAAGCACTCACGTGAGCTGGGGCGAAGGGGCCTAACACTCACACGTCATGATGCCACATATCCCAAGCTCAGCTCCTTATTTCTCCAAACTAAGCAAAGCCGACCCATGGGTAAACCAACTCGTCGTATCCAACCTACTTCGAAATATATATATACATATATACATATAGTTAAACATAAGCATGATAATAGACAACCCAAGAATCGGTGAACAAGACCAAAATGCACGAATAGAGTCGTGAGAATCACATGCATAAAAACTAGTTCCATAAGCTTAGTGATATGCAAAATATTCATATTTTTTTTTTGAAATCAATAAATCATTCACTTATGAATTTTGTCAAGGTTGCTCAACTTTACACATAAAGGTGATTTCAAGAAACTTACGTAATTCCCATCATGCACATTACTAGAATATGCTCCAAAACAATCTTTTTAAAGTGATTTAGAATTTCTATGGAGAGTTGCATGCGTTAGTAATTTTGGAACCATTTTAACCTATAGTTTTTCCAAACTATCTAACTTCTGATTAAACGAACACCATTCGTGGATTCTAAAGTGTCAAAGTTAAGGATGAAGTAAATTTAGCATAATTGTGGCAAGGAATGAACATAGATCCTACTTAGGCGTTTTGTTGAACATTACGGGCATTTGCGCCCTTCGATAAAGTACATTCTTTCCAACATATTAAACCGTTTCACACTTTTACAACTTGCGGGCTCTACATACCTAAGAGTCAAAATATAAATACACTTTTATAAAAATACCAAGGAGCGAACATAGGATATATTTGGACCCTAAAATGTGAAGGAAAAGGGAATTTTTCAAACATAAGACATTGACCAAACTTAACTAATTCATGCCAAAAGATAAAACTCTTTACATACCTTAACTTCTTCCTCCAATTAATTCCAACACGATACCAATCTAATTTATGCTTCTGGATGTCCAACGTCTACACAAATTACAATAACGCCAATGATTAACAATCATATCGGGTCTTAAATCCTAACTTTTATTATAAATTTTATAAAACTTTCGGCAGCATCTCCCACTAAAATACATCGCCTGAGAATTCAACTCGGCACAAATAATCAATCAACAATAATAATAACAAGATACAACATCAATAACCCTCTCCAATACCATCACAACATCAAAATCACCACAAGACGCTATTATGGCACAACTTTTATAAAATAGGGAAGCCTACATATAGGTACACATCTACCATATTCAAGCCTTCCTATATGCTCCAAGAACTATATTACATCACTCCAATGCCCAACGCAAACTCCCAACGCTAAAACATAACGTTACACTTCCCATAGGGCTCCAATTCGAGCGAACCCTCATGTATACATTCACATAGTTTCCCAACACTTCTTTCACCCTACAAGGACTATTTTCATGACAATTAAATATACACATGACTATAAATCAATATATCTTCATATGCAAGCTTGTACCCATTTAACCCCAAATTCCAAATTCACAACTCAAGCTAACAATCAACACTCTTTTCGTGTTTTACCATCATTTTAATGCATACCTAACACACCCACAAGCTTTAATTTACATAAATTAAGCCAGAAATTAACGTACCTTTCAAGTTCCTTACTAGACCCAAATCTTCATATCCATCGAACCAAGCACTTCCTTGACTAACTAATGTCACCATGCCACTTAGGAGACTCAATATACCAATCTTGAAGCGTCAAATAATTGAAAGATCAAAAAACGAAATTTTACCTTGAAGTACTATAGCAAACCAAGAGGTTGTTGAAGCTCTCACTAGTTCTCTCTAATTTTTTCTAAGTGTTAGAACTCTACACTTGCTCACAAGGGACATATACATATATATAGGCACAAGTCCCCTCTTGGACCAATCAAAAAATGCCACACACATGACCCCACTCAAAATTTTTAAATCATAAAGACCACCCTTTAAATTAAATTTACATTTGGTCCCAAACTTTATCAATTTGAACCAATTAAGGACTTACGGGTTCTAACTTATGGGTTCTTACTTACGGGTTCTACCACTATCATCTAAGAAGATATTATGATAGGTCATGGCTACCATAATCCAGTAAAATAACTCAAAGAAATAAGAAAATAAATGTGTCCTTTGAAAGCAAGGGAGAACTCACCAAATCTCTGTCGGGAATCTGTGAAACTCAATGATTAGCCTGTTGAAGTCATCTATCTAAAAAATCTACATCATAAAGTGATGCAGCACCAAAGAGGTGTTAGTACATGGAATGTACTATATGTAAAATAGGCTAAAGTAAAGAATATATATGACATCAGTTCATCAGTCACTCATCCTCAACTCAGAGTAAAGGACATCACTCTGTCACCTTACCATCCATTAAGACATCATAAAATCAAATAAACCTCAGAATACTATCAACAAGGAACTTATCTAGGAGTTTCTATAACCGACAACCACCACTTATAAGCCAGTGATGATACAACAAAGAGATATCATTTCCACATCCGTCTAGTACCTTGCTGGGGTAAAGTACGAGTCTATTGGGGATTCCAAAGAAGTCTATCAAGTCCTCTGTGGGACAAAGAAAATATCCATGTTCACGTTCCAATCATCACCAACACTGGACATGTAGTTAATATGTATGAGTATGAGTGGGACTCACTCTTACCCATTTCGGTGCAAATACTCCATCCAGGACTCAATATGTTTATATAACCACTCCTTTCTCACGCAGGGACGTCATCTCATCTAATATTCTACCAACTCAAGAAATTAATTCTTCTTTCAAACTCTATCTCAATCTTATTTAAACCTCAAGAATAGTAACTCCATCTACTTCAGCCATCACAATACTCACCTCAAGACTCAAACCATAACAAGCAATATGAACAAGTACAGTCAAGGCTCTAAACATCACCCTAAGTTTATTATTGTTGTCTTAAATAGGGAAAATTAGATAGAACGAGGATAAAATCAATCAAATGATATATGTAATCAATAATTTAAAGTATGAAAATCATCAATTTAAAATAATACATAAGAATCAAAGATAAATATTAAGAAATTCTTCAAGAACTCAACCCATAACCTATTAACTATCAACTACCAACCTAATCTCTACACCGGGACACATGGAAGAATGATTTCTTGTTCTAGGTGGCCTTTACGTAGCTGGAGTGAAAAACCACCAAGTTGTTTTCAAAGGATTAAGACCTCACTTGAAACCCTCATCTCTTTCTTATTCTCCTTCTGAGAAAGCACATTTATACTTAAGAAAATATGGGCTCTTAAAACCCTTCGCATGAATTAAAGGGGTTAAAACGTGCTTTGGGACTTAAAAATGGATTGACAATACCCAAAATACCATTTCTGTAATTAAAAGAAAATTTTAAAAATTGATGTACTGGTCCGCCTTGCGCCATGGGAACGGACTAGTACATTTTTGTCATTTTTCAAAAATTTCAATTCCAACCAAAAATTTAAAAAAAAAAAGAGAGAGAAGTGTTGCTTCACGCCCCCCTATCGCGCCGGGGGCGCGGACAGATATTGATTAGTCATTAATTAATGAAAAATATTTTTTGACGCGATTGCTTTTAAATTGGCTTAACACATTTTGACTCGATTATATGCGTTGATCGCAAATCTAGTCTCGAATTTCTAATTAAGGTTTTGGAAGATGTGTTGTGCGCAAGATTATATTTCAGGGGAGTATTTTGATAATTTCACGGGGTGTTACATCATATCCCCTTGGGATCATTCAGTCTCGAATGATGAGTAAGGATAGAATAAAAGTACGAATAACCTCAAAATATACCTCCTTCATGACTCGGAAACTCTCAAACCCTCAACAACCCATCACCTATCGATGTCTATCTTAGGCTCAGGAGTAGAATTGGATAAGTGCATCAACTCAATGAAGGGAGACATTCATTAATATTAAGGATAAGGACATTTACCTTCAACATCATCATCACTTAGCATGAATAGATATAGGTATTTGAGTTTCATTGCTTCCTCACCTTCCCACGTAGCTTCCTCAACAAACTGATTTCTCTATAGAACTTTGATGGAGGCTATCTCTTTGTTTCTCAGCCTACAAACTTACCGATGAAGGATCTAGACTGGAATTTCTCTATAAGATAGACTATATTTCGCTCCCGTACTTTCCACAGGAATTGTTAAGGCAGGATCTCTCAAACACTTCTTTAACATTAACACATGGAACACTGGGTTAACTTCATCTATCTTAGAAGGCAAGTCTAGCTCATAAGCAACTTTTCCAAACTTCTTAAAATTTGATATGATCCGATATAATGTGGACTCAGCTTCCTTTTCTTACAAAACCTTATGACACCCTTCATGGGGTCCACCTTCAAGTACACCATATCATCCACTTCAAATTCTAAGTCTCTTCGACTCACATCCATATATGACTTCTGGCAACTCTGGGCTATCTTTAACCTCTCTCTGATGATTTTCACCTTTTCCATAGACTGGTGTACGAGATCAGGTCCAATCAACTCATCTTCACCAACCTCAAACCTGCCAATCGGTGATCTGCATCACCTCCCATATAATGCCTTATAAAGGTTCCATCTAAGTGCTAGCATGATAGTTATTATTGTATGCAAACTCAATCAATGGTATATGATCATCTCAATTACCTTTTAGGTCAATGACACAAGCTCTAATATATCCTCCAAGGTCTAAATAGTGTACTTTGCCTGCCCATCTATTTGAGGGTGAAAAGTTGTGCTGAAATTCACCTTCGTACCCAAACCCCTCTGGAAAGATCTCCAAAATTGAAAGGTGAACTGAGTTCCTCTATCTGAGATGATGGACAAAAGAACCCCATTCAACCTCATAATCTCTGAAATGTATAGTCGAGCATACTCTTTAGTTGTATTAGTTATCTTAATTGCCAAGAAATGGGATGATTTAGTCATCCTATCAACAATCAGCCATATAGAATCATGCTGCTTTCGAGATCTTGGTAAGCCCGTGATCAAACCATATAAATCATCTCCCACTTTTATTCTAGAATTTCAAAGTTTTTTACTAACCCATACTATTTTTCATGTTTAACCTTAACTTGTTGACAATTTGGGCACTTAGATACAAATCCAGCAATGTCTTTCTTCATCCTATTCCACCAACATACTTCCCTTAAGTCGTGGTACATCTTAGTAGAACTGGGGTGGATAGAATATCCAGAGCTATGAGCTTTGGCCATAATTCTAACTTGAACACCATCAACATCGGGCACGCACAATCATCTTTGATACCTTAACACCTATCTTCCCCTTTGGAGAAAACCACCACCTTCTGCTTGTGAACTGCTTCCTTCAATTGGAACAAGACAGGGTGTTGGTCTTACTTATCCTTCACTTTTGGCACTAAGGATGAAGCAGACACATTCTGAACATTGACCCCGTCTTCATTTTTCTCCTTATGTTGCACTTCCAGTTGAGCCAATTTATGAACTTCCTTAGCTAGTTCCATCCTTCCTTCATCTACATGGCTGTACTTCCTAATTGTTATGACCCAACCCAGGGGATGTGATTAGTGCCGATTGGGCACCCAGACAACACTAAACCAGAATCACTTATATTGGCTAAGAAATTTCTTAAAATTTCGGTAGAGTTTCCTCTGTTTTACTAACTAACCACACCTGCAAGCAGCGAACCCAGCAACAACAAACATCACTATACATATATATGCGGGCCAACAAGGTCACCGCTGTGGCAGAACCGCCCAACAAACGTATTATATAAACGAATTCACACCAACATAGTTTCCACACCCACATATATCCATAAAAATATAAACACACAAACTAGATCATAGGACGGGACAGGGCCCTATCATACCCTTGAATATATACAAACGCAAAATACAAAAAGTACGTGTACAAGTATATACCAAAAGATTTGCTCCTGATGCAAAGGGAGCACATTAATGATAGATACAGATCCTAGGCGGGTGGGTCTCTAACTTGTACGTCGATACCTGCGGGCATGAATGCAGACCCCCCGAAGGAAGGGGGTCAGTACAAAAAACGTACGGAATATGTAAAGCAAAAATACGAAATATAAGTGTGAGTAATAATTCGGATAAAATATATAAGTCAAACCTGTATGAAAACATCAAAATATTTCTTTATTTCAAACATCAAAATAATGAACATCAGACGGGAACGATGGTGACCTCCAAACTCGCGCCATACCACAGCATAACACCAAAAGTTTCAAATCTTCGAAGTCTCCAACATAAATCCCCAACTGTAACATAGGTGAGTCATGGCGAAGGGGCCACACGCTCACGTCATAGGATCGGTGAGCCGAGGCGAAGGGGCCAGGCACTCACGTATCACAATGTATAAAGGTTATCATGCCCGTCATATAAGTGAACCGTGGTGAAGGGGCCACGCGTTTATGTGGGCCGAGGCAAAAGGGCCAAGCACCCACACATCATGATGCCAACATATCCCAAGCCCAGCTCCTTATGCCTCCAAACTAAGCAGAGCTGGCCCATGGGCAAACCGACCCGCTGTATCCAACCTACTTTTGAACATATATACATATATACATATAGTTATACATAAGCACGATAATGACCGACTCGGGAACCGGTGAGCGAAACAAAAAATGGCACAAATAGAATCGTGAGAATCACATGCATGAAAATTAGTTTCAAAAACTTAGTAATATACAAATTGTTCATCTTTGAAATCAAGAAATTATTCGCTTATGAAATTTGTCAAAATTGTTCAACTTCACACATAAAAGTGATTTCAAGGAACTTGCTAAATTTCTCATCATACACATTACTAACATGCTTCAAAACAATTTTTAAAGTGATTTTGGAACAATAAAACTGATAACTTTTCAACTATTTAACTTTCGGCCAAACAAACATTATTCATGAATTTTTAAATACTCCAAAAATTATGGATGGGAATAACTTAGCAACAGTTTGGCAAGTAACGAACATAGGTCCCGTTTAGGCTTTTCACCGAACGTTACAAAATACCTTCTTTTAACATACTCAA
>JAOTQJ010128382.1:0-10285 GCA_025642045.1 Solanum sejunctum | reverse complement strand
TATATATAGGCACACATACACACACTTGTGCCAATCAAAATAAGACACCCACCTTGACCCCACATCCCTTTTTATTCCTAAGGACCTAACTTAAGTAAAATGTTACATTTGGTCACAAACTTTATTAAATCGAACCAATTAAGGACGTTCGGGGTTTAAATTACGTTGCGGGTCCTAACAATTTGGGTATCTGGGTGGGTGAGGTAGGGGTTTCTTGGATATCGTGCTTGGCATATAAGGTACGATTGTAGCCATCTCACTGCTGTGAGTGAGATTTATATCATTTTTTATTTTTCTTTATTTTTTTCATCAGAAATACCAACTTAATTCTTTATAATGTTATGTGACGTGTTTTATGGTCCCCCATTGTTAATTGATTTCTTAGGGAGTTTTATAGAATTTAGTATGGATTGTTTCCCTCTTTGAGTATCTCTATTTTGATATGTTGTTTTTCTATATTTGTAGATGTTTGAGTACAGGAACTTACCTGTGGTAGCATCAAATAAATTGACGCTAATACCTGTCTCGATTTCTTTTATTGCTGGAAGTTGTCATTTTACTTGGTTCTGTTCTCTTGCAAAGGCAACCACATGACATGATGTTTCTTTGCTTTCGTTGTCTTTCCTTTTTGGTTGTATACCCAGGGTGATGTGTTCAGTTGTTTGCTGGGGAGATAGTCCCAAGGGAACATTTCTTGGAGTGTTGTTCCTATTGGTACACTTGATGTCAGTATGTCCCGACACTCCACAAGTCATACAAAGGATGCTCTGGCCTTTATATACTAGTGATTGTAGATGATGGCCTATTGATGTGCTATTTGACTGGCACACTAATTGGTACCTCAACAAAAATGCGAGCATAATAGTTATCACCTATGTAGCGTTGATGTTACGACCCAAGCCTAGGGCCTAGACGTGACACGGTGAACCTAGAGAAGCCTCTTAGCATATTATTGGCACATCCTTGGTTGCAGAATATAAAACAAACATTCAATAAATAATTCTAGGGGAATAGGGGCTTATGACTCACGCTATGGGGATAGATAGGGGAAAGGGATTTGCATGCATCACATAACAAGCAAGTACTATGGGGAGGGCAAATAGGACTCAAGCTATGGGAAAATAGGGACTTAGGACTTTCATCACTTTCCATCACTATCAATAGCATCAAATAGTATCATATAAGGGATAGGGTCGAAGGGATAAGTTTTCATAAAATCTCAATATCAAATTATAGGAACATAGTGTAATGTCCAACAATACCTCTAAGCATGAATAGGATGGGGGCCAAGAATTGTTCAAGGCACACCCTTAAACTAGAAAGTAAAGTGGAATAAAGTCTCAACATAAGTAAGATACAAATCGATTATTGTTCTCGAACTAGGGGAGTCACCAACTCTCTCCTTTCAATGATCCAAAGCTAACAACGTGGAGAATATCGACGAGCATCGGTACTTGCATGGTTAAATCATACAGGCAAAAAAGTATGCATCAGTACTTGGAATATACTCATATATAGGTATGTAATATATGACATAAAAATAAGTAATGGAAAGATTCATGGTAGGTCTTGTGATAATAAAAAAGGTACATTTAAAAAGGCATTAGTAAGCTTGGATGTGAGGCTTGCCACTCAACCTATCCCCAAGAGGTAAAACTTTAAGTATCTAGGGTCCATCATACATAATAGTGGCGATATCAACGATGATGTCACACTTTGTATTGGGGCAACATGGACTAAATGAAGTCTTGCATATGGAGTATTTTGTGATAAGAAGATACCACCGAAACTCAAAGGTAAGTTGTACAAATTAGTGGTTAGACCATCTTTGTTGTATAGGGTGGAGTATTGGCCAATCAAAAATGCATATGTCCAAAAGATGCATGTCATAGGGATGAGGATGTTGATATAGATGTGTGGTCACACCAGGAGTGACAAGATTAGGAATGAGACCATTCGGGAGAAGCTAGAGGTGGCTCCGGTGGCTGATAAGATGAGAGAAGTGAGACTGCGGTGGTTTGGATATGAGTAGAGAAGGAGTACCAATGCTCCTGTTAAGAGGTGCGAGAGGTTGGTTTTAGGAGCTACACAGAGGGGTAGAGGTAGATCGAAGAAGTACTGGGGGGAGGTGATATGGCAGAACTTGATGTCACTAAGGACATGACCCTATATAGAAAGAAGTAGAGGTCGCAAATTAGAGTAGTAGGCTAATTTATTAGTAGTGTTAGGTGGTTATCTAGTCATGGGGTATAGTAGGGTAGAGGAGGAGTAGTATTTTATGACATGTGTTGTCATTATTTATTGTTTATATGTTAATTGTATCATATTTACGTATTGTCATGTGCTTTTGGTTATTAGTCATTTTTTGTTGTTCCCTTTCTTTTACTTTTTAGTCATATCTATTTTATTCTTCTTATGGGTTTTTGAGACGAGGGTTTTCAGGAAACAACCTCTCTACTTTTATGATGTAGTGGTAAGGTCTGTGTACATTCTACCCTCTTCAGACCCCACTTATGGGATTCCACCGGGTATGTTATTGTTGTTGTTGATGATGTTGTTGTTGTAAAGGACAACTTTAGAAAAAACATAGTAGAATGCATAGATGAACATAATCAAAAATACACAAATTATATAAATTTGGAATATACATACGGGTGATAATTTAGACATTTTACTCTCATCGTAAAACATGAAATAATGCACATGAGAAATAAAGAACTTAACCTTACTTGAATGCATGATAGGTCACATAAACTTAAATTAGTGAGAAATATACAATGTCATACATAATTAAAGTATTAATATTCTTGGATAAACAATAATCACTTTACATAAAAGACTATTTCATTATGCAAGGAACATTGTTAATCATAATGCAGACCACCTTACACACTTGTAGACATCATCATGTACCTTTAGGAGAAATACCATTTGAACTTGTGAAATAATGAATCATAGGAACTTTAAACCATCTTTGGCCATAACATAAAGAAACCATTTAATTTATCATAAGAGGACCTCTTGGGAACATGAGGAGAACTTGAACATATGTGAGAGCAACCTTTAACCGACATAAACTATGTAACCTAAGCCATGGAGTCCTGATGTTTCACTCTGCACCGGAAGAAAGGGGGAAGTCACTTGACAAGGCGACCTTTTAAGATGCCAAAGTGGATCTACTATACCCTTGCTATTAAGCAATCTCTACTATCAGTTGGTCTAGAAATCAACCTCTACTAGCGGGTAATTCCTATTTTCTGCTGTAGCAAGTAGTTATGGGACAATGGGATTCTATTAACGGTCTCACGCCTCTTCTAAAGGGGAGCGTCTGCATCCATCCCAAGGTCCACTCAGTGCTAAGTAAACTCTCACGGAATAATCATAGCCATGAATCATGAAACTCATTAGTGGAGAGGTATTCTACTAACCTATCCCATAAGTCTTTTAAAACAATGGAGGGAAATTCTATTAACCAGTCCTACAAACATTTAGAATATTAATCATCATCATAAGGATAGCTCCTATATCTTGGCTAAGCTTCTACTATCGGCTAGCATCATAATCTTGGATAAGCCTCTACTATCAGCTAGCACTATCATCATATCCCTCTACTAACAGGACATCATAGTCTTATAATCATAACTAGGCGGGGATTCATATTTCTCTTATTCATTCATTCTTGACTTCAGCAAGTTTAATTAGTCCGAAATAGCATATAAAGAGTATGGTCATGACATGCAGCCGGTCCACAGCAGTTCAAGTACGATTGATTCCGTCGATCGAACGTTCCAAACCTTCCAATCCAAAATTCTCAGGTGAAAAAAAGATAGATGACTGAGAGTCACGGGATTTTGAAAGCTTAGCTTCTATTCTAGCCTTTCAGCTTCTTCAAAGAGATGACGGATACAGAGCAGTTACAAACTTGTACACTATAGTATCATAAGGAAGACCTTTCAATAATACATGGCTTTCATATTACTTCAAAAAATTTCACAACATACTTGATATACCTCATCCTTCATCACATTCATGAACCAGAATACATATAATGAAACTTTTCATCATTCATAAGAAACTTTTCATAAGTCAATAATAAACATAGAATGTCTCATAAGCCTTTATTTCTCTTATTTAGACATTATACTTCAAGACATATAGTATATATCATCAATTTAAAACATTCTTAAATAACCCATCAAAATCGTACATATCATCTTTCAAAATATGGACATGGAAACATGTAATTTATCTCATATAATCCTCAACTTTATAGTTTTTCATGATATCACAACATTTATAGATGTGAATATCATAAACTAGCTCATTAAACCATCACATAATAATATGAAATAAAGGGTTTCATATCATTCATAACATTTATAACATTTTCATGAACTCATAGCATGCTTTATTTTCATTCAACATTAACAACAATGATAAATCACATGTCCTACCATAAAGCCTTCATCACATAAGAGAATTGCCACATAACTTAGTCAAAACATGATGGGTATATGTATTTATGAATTAAATCATGCAATTCAAAGTATAAAACATGAGAGAAGTAAAAATAAAGTCATGTAAGAATCATTCAAAATAACCCACCAACATACTTGCAAAATCCCAATTTGGGTGTCATGAAAATTGTTCAAAAATTTACAATATTTTCTAATTGTTCAGGATTTCATAGCTTACAAGGTCTTAATATAATAAACATATCATAATCTCAATCATTAGTAGGAGCCTATGTATCAATAAATCAATAACCAACAATTTTCAACATATCTTATGTAATGGAGTGATAATAAAAAATATCCACAAATAACTGGTCATTAGAATCGAGAAATTTAATAAAATAGTTTTGGGCTCCATGGGTGAAAGAACCGATGGATAAGACCTACATACCTTAAACTTGGAGTTTCTTGAAGAAAAATATAAGGAGGACTTGGGGCTTGACTTGGTTTTCTTGAATTCCAAAGCAAGTTCTTGAAGTCTTGAAATTGAATGGAAGGTTTGAGAAGATTGGAGAGGGTTTTTGAGAGGTTTTAGTGAGTTTTAGGGCTAGAAAATGGCTGAAGAATGAGGGATTCTTATATATAAAGGTATTGAGTTTTTACCCAATTGCCCTTAAGTGTAAAAGAGAATTTTGGGGACTTTTTGAACTTGGGCACAACAAGTCCGCAATGCAGACTTGTCGCATACCCTTACTCCTTGCCAATTTTCACCGAGAAAAATATTTTTTTAAAACGGACAACCTATACCTTGTAGGTAACCATTCTCCCATGTAATATTTTTCTCTGAACAAGAATATGAAGTCAGATTTATGAAATTTATATGAATTTTTAGATATTCAAAATAAATTTGTCATAGAGTCTTTTTGAGCTACGTTGAAGGGTGTTACAGTTGATGTTGTACAAACATTTTTCTTTAACAATCTTCCTAACTTTTGTCCCACTGTAGCTAAAATACCATGATCGCATAACTTCATTGGTAGTTCTAGTAGCTGCACCTCTATGGCAGAAAATGTTTCCTTAACTTCAAAGTAAACAAAGTTTGGGTGCCATTGTTTGACAGATAGGAAGTGACTATTGAAAAACCAAGGACCTTATTGTAGTGTGTTTCTTTTCATGTTTTTCTCCTTGTAGAATTAAATGATATAGTAGTCGTGACCAAGGTCTATTACGATGATTTCTTCAGATACTCTCCACACTGAGGTGAGTTTACTTTTGAGGTATTGGTAGCTGATTCGTTTTCCAAAGTTTTTTATTATAATTGAGAAAGCCAAGGGTCTGCATATACATTCCCTGTCCCCCTCAGATAATGCTATACAATCTTCCCACTCGCTTCCCAAATTTCTGTTTGGTATCCACAGCCATATTATAATGATCCATTAGGTCATTTAGATAAATTTATCCTTTTGAATTTCTGCAATATTTTTTTCATAAATTTTAATTGGACGAGATATGATTCAATTGTTGAATACTAGATATCATCAACACTTTGTGATGTGAATTCCGTATGAAAAGAAAACATATAGTGGTGGACGTAGTGGAATGCAACATGATAATTTTACTTTTTTTCTTTAATATAAAGATATGTCTGTAGTAGAATGCAACAAGATAATTTTATTCTTTTTAAAATATAAAGATATTTCTGTCATTTGAATGCAACATGATAATTTTACTTTTTTTTAATATAAGATATGACTGCAGTGGAATATAACATGATAATTTTATTTTTTTAATATAAAGATATAGTTGCAGTGGAATACAACATGATAACTTTACTTTACTTTCTTTAATATAAAGATATAGGGGTGGGAGTAACAGAATGTCGAGCATGATTGATGCACTACTATTTATATGTTACCAATTCTCTTAAGAAATGTCACTCTACTTATGCGCTAATATATGTTTTTCTTTATCTTCACATTTTTGTTCAGAGCTTTTGGTTCTTCGTTAGTCTAAGTGATTAAGGTGCTATTCTTTTAATGTCTTTTTATCTCTAACTCTATTTTTTTTGCTTAATTTTACTTATTTTAGTAAGGATTTACGCTAAGAATAAATACAATAGTAATATGGGTGTTATTGGACTCCTTGTGATGACTATATTTCATTCTTGATAGAGAGTTACAATTTCCAGAGTTGAATTTAAGATTTGTCCATTCAGTTGAATTATTCAATTAGAGTGTGGTTTCTCCACTGTGGTAGGTTAGCCTATGCTTCTTTGAAATGGGGATTAAGTTATTGAATATTCATCTGAAATGGGATCGTATTATTTACTTTAGATCCATTTTTACTCTAAGTATCTTCATTTTCGTATCAATTTAATCCTACAATTTAATCACACTATCTAGTACAACTCACAAAAATTTTGCTCAAAAAGGATTAATAAAAGTATTTATTATGAGACAAATGATGACCGAAAGTATGTACTTTTGGCATAACATTGGACACAATATTGAGAATCATGACTAAATTGGGAGATGATAATTTGTTTAAAAAAATGGCAAAAAATTTTAAAGAGAACAATATCTCAAAATGTGTAAAAGAGGGTGAATATATAATTTTGATTATTATTGTACTTATTGAGAGAAATATTGCTTCCATAATTGTGTCTTGATTGCATGCATTCTTATACTACATATCATAATATTTTGATAAGTTAAGATGGTGACTCGTATCATGAGTCCTTGACCATGAGCACTTAGATGGCAAGGTAGTTGATACATTGAGATTCTTATCATAAGTCCTTGACCACGAGTACTTAGGTAGCAAGATAGTTGATATATTGAGATTACTATCATGAGTCCTTGACCACTAGTTAGGTGGCAAGGTAGTTGATATATTGAGATTATACGATAGAGTGCGGCAGTCTTGATTCCACCTTGCATTGCATTACATTGCATACCATACCATTATATTACTTATGGTTGTTTTGGATTCGTTTAATTAAGATTACATGTTTACTTCATTTTTGGAGTTCTATATAAATTGGAGGCACCATTGCCGGATTGATTTTCTATGCAGGTGGGAGCGTTATACATTATTTCATAATTTATTCAATTTATGAGTCCCAGTCGGTTAAACTTGCTAGGTACATATTATGTGTACTCACCCTTACTTCTTTCTCACCCACAGATTCTCGCAGGATTAACCACGCGGTAGTTGATTTGCTTATGCAGTTGGTTTATACTAGATCTAGTGGTGAGACTCAAGGACTTCGAGTTCCCATTAGATTCTATCCTAGTTGTATGGTCTTTATTTCTGTTCGAAGACTGTATGTACTTAATTTTACTCATTTATGTATTAGATGCCCTTTACACTCGTTACACCAAGTTCTGGGATATGGTTTTTATCTATTGAGTTTTCTGCTTTTAATGTATTTTATCTTCTAGTTTGGAAATTTAGTGGCTCCATTGTCATGATCCTATTCTGGGTCGTGACAGGTTTTGTATTAGATCTCTAGGTTCATTAGTCTCATGATTTAAAGAGCAAGGTGTCTAGTAGAATCTCACAGATCGATATGCAGACTTTCGTGCCTATCTTGGAGAGGCTACATGATACTTGTTAGGAATCCTCTCTTCATTGATTCCTTTCGTGTGATCTGTTCATATTCAAGTTTTGTATGCCTCTAATTTATTCTTTCTGCATAGATGCCGAGGACTAGAGTAAGAGATATCAAATATGAGTAAGTACCTAACATCGGAGCCCCAACTAGAGGGAGAGGTAAAGGCCGTACCAGAGCTAGAGGTCGATGTCGGGCTAGAGGAGCAATACCAGCCCAAAGTCAGATTAGAGGGGTTCCACCTGAACCTATTGTTGACCCAATTTATGAGCATGAGGAGCAGGATGAGGACCCAGTTCAGCCTCCTACAACGCTAGAGGGTACACCAATATTATAAGATCTATTGACTCGGTTGTTGGCAACGTTGGAAGGTGCTCCTACAACTACTGATCTTCAAGGTATCCCAATCCTTGTTATGCCTGTGGGTCCTTCACAACTAGCTCAAGGACCTAGTATGAGATTCCATACCCCGAGTCCATTTTCCATGCCTTCTATTGCACCCCCAAGTTTTTCAGCATGTCAATTTCTATCAGTGCTGCTATTGTTTTGTCTCATTTGTAAGATTGGCTCCTCCCAAATTTAATTGTATAGCCGGGGATTGGGTATATGACTTTCTGACAGAGTGTCAGGATCAACTGCTTAATTTAGGCATTCTAGTAGCCCATGGAGTACCTTATACATCATATCATTTCATAGGCATGGCCAAAGAGTGGTGGAGGTCGATTATGGCCTGAAGGCCTGTCAATGCTCTAGCAATGAGTTGACAGTAGTCTACTAAGATATTTCTTGAGAGATTTGTACCCTATAGTCTTTGTGATAGGATTCGTGATGAGTTCAATAGATTGGAGCAAGGTTCTATGTCTATATCCCAATATGAAGCACGATTCCTTGAGTTGTCACGCTATGCCATGTTTAGTATTCCCACAGAGTTCTAGCGAATTCGTTGATTCGTGAAGGGGTTCACAAGTTATCTCGAAGAGGCCATAGCCTCTCTTGTGTTATGTAGTAGTTCCTTTCAAAGTACTTTTTACCATGCTAGGATGATAGAGGGCATCAGGTGAAACGACCCCAAAAAGTACCCAAAAATGTACCTCAAAAGTGCTAGGAATTGTAATTTCCATATATCTAAAAATCCATGCGTGATATCAAAAATTCAACTTCATATTATTGTTTAGGGGGTCAAATTTAGTGGGAGATAGGTCTAACCCCAATTTTAGAGCAACCTTATCAAAATTTAAAAATCCAAAGTTGGCAAAAAATAATGAAGGTTCGCACCCCAGGCACGACGCGCCAGGGGCGCGCCATTGTACATTTTGTGCCTAGTTTTATTAGTTCAGTCTAAGGCTTTTATTTCTTTGACCTAAGTATTCCTACGCGTGAAAATATCTATACTTAGACTTATTTAATACTCTTTCAAACACTTAGACAATATTTCATCTCCACATTTCAAGTCTCAAAACTCATCCAAATTCTAAGGTTATCATTCAAGCTTCAAGTTTTCATCTCCAATCTTCATCAAGCTATTCCCCAAAGCTAAGGTATATGGGTTCCTTTCATGGGTTTCTTTTACCGATGATACTCAAGCTGTCTTTTACTTAGAATTGCATGATTTAATTTGATTTACCCATGGGTCTTAAATAATTATGAAATTTACTGCACACTATATTGGGGTTGCATGAAATTATGGTTGTTTTAACATGTTTTGAGCTATAAATCTAAGATCTATTGTGAGGTTTGATAAAGAGTTTTGATGTATATTATTTGAAAGTATTACCAAGTAGCTATTGATGGTTTTACATTAGATTTTCTAGCATGATTACACTCTTGAATTGGATAGTTTTACACTAGCACTACACACCCACCAAGTATATGATAAAATATCCCGTTATGAGTTTCTTGAGGAATTGAAGGTCCAATACATGTCTTATGAGTTAAATGACTTTATGATGAAAGGAATGTATGTATGTGATATTATATCTATAGTGTCAGAAATTGACCAAGCCTCACTCAGGGGGTTATAGGCCTACGTAACCTTGTTGAGGGCTTTGTACCTCGATTGCCTCGCTCGGGAGGTGGTAGGCCCATGCAACTATGTTGAGGGGTTATGTCACAGCCCAACCCCGGGGCCATGACTCATGCCGGTTAGGCACTTAAACCCATATTAAATCGCAAAACCACAACTCAAAGTCTAAGAATTCTACCGAAATTTTGACAGAGT
>JAOTQJ010128371.1:0-10286 GCA_025642045.1 Solanum sejunctum | reverse complement strand
ATTGATCTGAGATCAGGGTATGACCAAGTGAGGTTGAAGGAGGAATATATACCTAATACTGCTTTCAGAACACGATATGGTCACTGTAAATTTCTTGTAATGTCATTTGCACTAACGAATGCACCAAAAGTTTTTATGGATCCGATAAATAGGGTATTTCAACCATTCTTGGATGTTCTCATGATAGTGTTTATTGATGACATTTTGGTATACCCAAGGTCAGAAGTGGACCATGCAGATCACTTATGACAAGTGTTACAAGTTCTTTGTGATCGACAGTTGTATGCCAAGTTTTAATATGAATTTTGTCTAAAATCAGTGGCATTATTGGGTCATATTATGTCTGAGGAGGGAATAAGAGTTGATTCATAAAAGATAGATGCTGTGAAATATTGCCCAAGGCCAATGACACCCACGAAAGTTTGGAGCTTTCTAGGTTTGGCATGTTATTATAGAAGTTTCGTTGAAGGTTTTTCTTCCATTTCTGCACCTCTAACAGAGTTGACACATAAGGCAACACAATTCTAATGTAATAAAGCATGTGAAAGGAGCATCCAGGAATTGAAAAATAAGCTAAATTTTGCACCTGTGCTAGTACTTCGAGAAGGTAACGAGGGGCATGCAGTGTATTGTGATTGTTCAAGAGTTGGATTAGGGTGTGTGCTGACACAGCATGCTAGGGTAATCACCTACGTATCCAGATAGCTACAACCACATGAAAAGAATTACCCAACTCATGATATTGAGGTAGCAACAGTTGTATTTGCATTGAAAATATGGCGTCACTATTTGTATGGGTTTCACATTGACATCTATACTGATCATAAAAGCCTGCAATGCATTTTTAAGCAGAAGGATCTAAATTTGAGACAACAGAGATGGCTAGAACTAATAAAGGATTATGACATTGATATACTATACCATCCAGGGAAGGCAAATATGGTAGATGGTGCTCTGAGTCGTAAGGCAGTTATGACTTCTGGTGAACACGCCATGGTTAGTCAAGAGGTGGCTAAGGATGTATATCAACTAGCCAGTTTGGGAGTTTGCCTTCTTGAAGCTCCAAAGGAAGGGATTATTGTACATAATGCAGTGACGTCTTCATTAGCAATGGAGGTGGAAAGAAAAATAGTTTGAATCCTATTCTACAATAGCTTAAGGAAAAGGTGAGTGAGGGTGCGATAATGGGCTTTGACCTTACACAAAATAGATTATGTTACTACCAAAATAGATTATGTGTGCTTGATATTAATGAGTTAAGAAAGAGGATAATGGAAGGAGCCCCCTATTCTCGATATTCCATCCATCCAAGATCGACTAAGATGTACCATAACCCAAAGGAAATGTTTTGGTGGGGAGGCATGAAAAACTACCATGCAGAATTTGTGGCTAAATGTCCAAATTGTCAACAAGTACATGTATAACACCAAAAGCCAGGAGGTTATATGCAGTGTATTAAACTTCCAACTTAGAAGTGGGACATGATTAATATGGACTTTGTTATCAGGTTTCCTCGCTCATTTCAGAAGTTTGACTCTATATGGGTAATAGTTGATAGACTCACAAAGTGAGCACATTTCCTACCTGTCAGGAGTGGTTATATAGCAGAAGAGTATGCCAAGCTATACCTCAAAGAGATAGTCAGGCTACATGGAGTCCCAGTCTCCATTATATCAGATCGAGGAGCTCAATTCACTGCAAAGTTGTGGAAGTCTTTCCAAAGGAGTTTAGGGACATAAGTAAATTTGAGTACAGCACTCCACCCTCAAACAGACAGTCAAGCAAAATGCACCATTCAGACACTTGAATATATGTTGGGAGCTTGTGCTTATTACTTTAAAGTTAGTTGGGTGGACCATTTGCCACTTATTGAGTTTTCCTATAATAATAGCTACCATTCAAGTATCAAGATGATACCTTATGGAGCTTTGTACATAAGGAAGTGTAGGTCGCCAATTGGATGGTTTGAAGTGGGTAAAACCACCTTTATTGGTTCAGATCTAGTACACCAAGCCATGGAAAAAGTTAAGGTAATATAGTAGTGGCTAGAAATAGCCCAAAGTAGTCACAAATCATTTACGAATGCTAGGAGTAGAGGGCTAGAATTTTCAGTAGAAGATTGGATATTTTTAAAGGTGTCTCCAATGAAAGGGGTTATGAGGTTTTGTAAGAAAGGAAAACTCAGCGCACGTTACATAGGGCCTTATAAAATTATTATGAGGATCAGGCAGGTTGCATATAAACTAGAGCTACCCCAGAGTTTTCAATGGTTCATCAAGTTTTCCGTGTATCAATGCTTCAGAAGTGCATAGGTGACACATCCGGTATCACTCCTATTGAGGAAGTGCAGGTTATAGAAGATCTCACTTATAAAGAGGCACTTGTTGTTATTCTAGATCATCAAGTTAGGAAGCTAAGGAATAAATAAATAGCTTCAGTAAAGGTACTTTGGAGAAATCAGCAAACAGAATAGATAACCTGGGAGGCCGAGGACGCAATGAAATCAAAACATCCTCACTTACTTGAAGCTAGAGAGGACGCCAAACATGCAGAATTGGACACTAATAGGTACGTGTGATTGAATACTTAGTTTGTTGTCAAAGGTTTGATTAAATAAAAGTTTATACATGGTTAAGCTACCCAATTGTGCTAATATTCGGGGACAAATGTTCCTAAGGGGGGAGGATGCAATACCACACATTTTACATGTACTAATGCTATGTGAATGAATCATGAGATGGATTTGTCAAATTAGTATCCATTGTTAAAAGTGCTTGATTCTCATGTTAACGGGTGATCTGGGAGTCAAACGCTTAAGAGAGTTGGGTGTATATGTTTTTTATGTTAAATTGAGGGTATCATAGCCCTAAATGATGTAAAATAATTAATGTGTTTGTATGAATTAATAATCTAGTAGGTGAGTCACCTAGTTGCTTAGTTTAAATTTGCTAGATAAATGGAGACGAGGTTTGACGTCAAATTTGTCTAAGTTCGATTACGAATAAAATCCATTTTAAGGGTGTAATTTTAGCCCATGATTTAGCATATAAGTGGACCTTATTTTCAGTCTAAGAAGAATGTAAAGAAAATTCCAAGTATATCCCAAACCACTTGGTTATTTGGACCAAAAACAGATTAAGAGAAAAGATGGAAATTGGCAGCCAAAGCTCATTAAATTTGACACCAATTTAGGCCCAAGTAAGAAGCCCAAGTTGCTACCTCACTAGCTAAATAATATGTGGTCTTACATGGTCATAAGGCCCAAGGAATGCATCCAAATGATGCCTTTAAAGAGGGGTTACAAGCAGCAAAATTTCAGCCACTCTTACAATTAGAAAATTTTTAGCTTTCCTAATCCTCTCTCTAAACTTTTCTCAACCTCGAAAAGCAGCAGCCAAATGACTATTTTATGGTTCTTAAGGAGTTACTCAACTTTGGACATAAAGGTAATTGATTATAATTGTGTTTTTACTAAGGTTTCTTCATAAAAATCAAGAAGTATATGATAATATGTTATCGTAAAAATTCTTGGCAGTATGTTTCCAAAAAATTGTTACAATCTTGCCTTTTGTTTTAGTGATTTCTATATGGTTTGTGGGATGTATTATGAAAAGAATTTGATATTCTTAACATGTATTGAGTTATAGATATTACCCTAAGGTTGCTGCCCTGATTTTGGTTCCATTTAACAAAAGAGTTTTATTGTGCTATCTTAAGTGTGATGTTGGTTGGAAGTTGTGGGTTGTTGGATGGAAAGTTATTGGTTCACGTCCCTCATTACTTCTTGGGTGGTGTTGTAAAATAATATTATAACTGTTTATATGTGTAAATATTGTTGGAACATGTTGGTTAGAGTTGCAAAAGGTTTGGAATTGTCGACATTAAAATGTAGCGGGGGCGTTGGGGTAACGTTATGCTGTCCATTTGTATATTGTGTAGAATTGTAATATATTATTCCATGACCTTCCCCTGTTATGGGACTATTTTTGGACAATATTGATACTAGTTTTGTGTGATAAAAATATTGAAAATAATTTTGGTAAAGTTAAAATAGTTTCAAGATTGTTGACGTCAAAATGTGATAAAAGGATATAATGTTATGCCGCTTATTTGTATATTGTAAACAATTGTTATGTGTTATGCTTTGTGGGCTGTTGTAGGACTGCTAAGGGTCTACAAATAAGATGTACATGACATGTACATAAGATGTTTGTTATAAAATACATTTATAAGTGAAAAGATTGAAGAAATGCCTTTGCATCACTAATTGAAAGCTTACTGTCCGGGTGATCATTTTTATGTCGAGCTGTCAAAAAGTGTTTCCTTGCTGGTAAAGCTAGTCTTATTGTCTAATATGATGTAGATAAATATTTGAGGGAAAATCCGCCACTTCAACATAGTAATGAGGTCAGACAATGAGGTATGTAAGGATACTTTATTTCGTATCACTTGGCATGAAACACAGATCCCTGAGTAAGTAAAGGCATTTATCTACTCAAACATGACAAATAGCCATTCCTCCACTCTTTCACATGTTCATATGATTACATATATAGATAGTTACCTTCAAATATACATACATATGTGGATACAAAAATTCATGAGTTGCTTCATTTCATACGCATTTCATTGTTTATGTAACATGCTCTTTTCATTGCCATATTGTTTTGTATGATTATTTACATATCGCATGCTGCATATACAACCTTATAGCTCTAATGTTATGACTACCAAAAGAATTATCTCAAAGGTAAATGAAAGATAAAGTATATTATTTTTGATGGGTGGTAGCCCGAGGGGTGAAAGCATCACCTAGGCAGGGATGATCCTATCACTTATGGTAGCCCGAGGGGTTAAGGAAGAACCTAGCCAGAGGAGATCCCAATATAGTTTACTACTGATTAGTTGGTCGTTTATAGTACATGATGTGCACAGATTTTATAGTAAAGATAAAGCAATATAAAGAACATAAAGTATACAATCCAAAAATATATCCAAAAGGTGGTCTATTATTCCTCACCAGTGCATAGTTTTATTTGAAGTTTTTACTTCATATACTGTATTTCATGCCTTACATACTCGATATATTATTTTGTATTGATTTCCCTTATGGGGGACCTGCATTTTATGCGGCAGGTACAGGTGCTAGTGGACCTCCCCAGTAGAGTCCAAGACATCTAGCTGCTGCTACTAAGCTCTAGGTTATTGCGGAGCTTTGTGTGTGTCTAAAGCTTATATGTTTGTATTGTACAATGAATTGAGGCAGGGCCTGTCCCAACCCTTATCCGATACTTTCTCTTATCTAGACGCTTTGTAGACTATGTAAATTAAAGTGTGGTCATGTCTCATACTTTAAACATTGTGGCCCCAATGGCCTAGTCGAATGCATTTCCTTTTGGCCTGTATCACTGTTTACTTCCATAAAGGAATGTTAAATATAGAAATCCTTATAAGATATATAGAAAGTGCATAGACATAAGTTGGTTCTCCCGAGCCTTATCGGCAATGGGTGCCAGTTCGCCCTAACGGGACTTGAGGCGTGACAGTTTATTCATCTTTACTTGACCTTTTTAAAGATGGAAGATGAAGAAGGTTAAAAAAATTATAATGAAACAAAAAATTAAAGACAAAAGTAATAATATTAAATAATAATTATGAGATTATCAGATTAATCTAAGGTAGAAAAGTTATCTAAATTTGGTAGTAAGTAATTTTCTCAAGAGGATATATATTTCTCCACTTGCAAATTACCTCCATCAACAAACTTAATATTTAGTATTCAGTAGTAATATTTTTTTAATAAAAAATATATATTGTGTCAACTTTGTTTTAATTATTGATTGTGAAATTAACAGGCGTATACAGAGAAAAATTATTTGTTTGAGTTAGAAAAGTATAAAGTGAAATTTTACAAACAGACAATTTAGAAAACTTTACATGACATATAATCAACTACTAAATTAATTAAGTGATCGTGATTTTTTTATTATTTAAAATTTTAGATGATATAACTGATTTATATCTCATAATATTTTAATGATACTAAATTATTTATATTCGGTGAATACTATTAGTATAAAAGGTGAAACTAAAAGAAGTTGGGGTTTTTATCCATGAATCAATATGCAAAAAGTGAATAACATAAGGTGAAAAATACAAAACTAATAACTTTATGTCTAGAACTAGAAAACTCAACTTTCTTTTTATTTGATTGTGAGAATAAAAATAAAGTTTATATTTCATTGTGGTCAATCTTTGATTTAGTGGGAAAAAAGAAAATAATAGTTATTAGGAGTGTTATTAATAACCTTACATGAAATTTTTATACTTGTCTTTTGACAGATCATGCAGTTTGAAGAACTTATCCTTAGCGAAAGTCTAAAGAAATATAAGAAATAAAAAAAATTTTGAAGCACAAAAACAATGCATTTCATATTTAAGAAAAGATATTCAAGTTTTTCTTTTACTAAGAGTTAAAGACATAATATCATATAATTTGTATATCTATATTCTTGTAATATTATGCAAAATCATTCTTTATAGTTACTATAAAATTTAATATGAATATAATCAATTTGTATGCTTTCATATTATTTATACAGGTGTGTGTATATGCACTTTTGCTGATCTAATTTGTAGTCATAATTAAGGTTTTAATAACTAGAACTGAAGGGATCCTTGGAGTAATTCGTAAAGTTGTTGTCATGTGACAAGTAGGTCATGGGTTCAAAATTGGGTAACATCATCTGGCAAAAATACAAGGTAAGGTTACGGACAATAGATTTTTATGGTCGGGCCCTTTCCTGGAAGTGCACTTGGCTTGCCTTTTTTTTAATAACTAGAATATAAGAAAAAATTTGGTTGTTGAAAAGAGAAATAATGACTGGATTTTTGTCATCGTTAAAGCTTTTTTAATGATCGAATTTAATCCAGTCACTAAACTTTTAACAACGGAGTTTTGTAACGATCGGTGACAACAGAATTTTTACAGGTCACTTTTTATGTATACTGATCGCATTTATACTCTTAGTGATGAAATTTTCCCTCGTTAAAGATCTATTTTCTTGTAGTGAGACCTGAAGCTTGAAGAATAACCTTGAAGGAGAACCTTAGCTTAGGATGAGAGTTTGGGACTTGAGTTTGGGAAGTGAAAATGTGATTTTGTGTTTGAGTAAGTATTGGGAAATGTTTAGGGTAGTATGAGGGTGAAATATGACTAAGTATAGATAAAAATACATATGAGATTTTTTAGGTCCAAGACTTAAAGTCTTGGACCGAAGCTGAAAAACAAAGTCCCAAAATACATAGGGTGTATCGTGAGGGGGACACGAAACCCCCTCTGAAAATTGCGCCTTGGAATTTCATAATTGCTAAATCTTTGCTCTTAAATCGGGGTTAAATCCTTTTCATCCCAATTTAGACCCGTGAACAAGAATTCAATGTCAGATTTTTGAAATAACAAATGGATTTTGTGGTAAATGAAAATTAAATTTTTGGGCATTCAGAGAAAGTTTTATGGGTACTTTTTGGTGCCATTATAGATAAACAAGGCTTTCGAACATCTTTCATATCATAAAACATCAATAGAGTCAAGAGAAATCACACTGATGACATTATTACATAACTTTCACAACAACACTTCAAAATATAAAACGTAGTGTAGGCTAAGACAAGCAACCACGCTCTCCCTCATAGTCACAAGTAACCAACATAAAAAGGAGTTAACACATAGTATAATCAAGAAAAGTAAGTCCTCAGAGTTGAGGACTCATCAACTTGCTTAGAGAGAAATCGTCCTAGCCATGTGGAGGAGGAGGAGGATCAAGTGGAGCTCTGTACCCTACAGGGTAACATCATGAAGGCCTAAAGAATGTGTTAGCACATTTGAATGTACTAAGAATGTAGGTTGCAATGCAACAAGAGATAGAAAACATAATCGAAATCCATATAAAGGAAATAGATGACCATGTAGCAATATCGCATGCAATAATGATGCTTGTAGTAAAATATGCTTACACAGTACATATTACATTGTAGGAAAATACCATCATTAGTAACCAAGGCCTACGACCTCCTTAGAGAGGTGATTAAGGTACAAATCCCCCAATGTGTTTGCTTAGGCCTATCATCCACTGAGCGAGGTGGATGAGGTACAAATCCCCGAACATGGTTGCATGGGCCTACTATCTCCCGACCGAGGCAATTGAGGTAAAAAACTCCCAACATGGTTGCAGAGGCCCGAGAGAGGAAATTGAGGTGCGAATTCCCTAATGGTTAAACAGGCCTGCTAACCTCCCGAGTGAGGCAATTGAGTTACATTACCTCCCAACATGGTAGTTCGGGCCTACTACCTCCCGAGCGAGGTAATTGAGGTATAAACCCCCAACATAGTTGCATAGGCCTATTACCTCCTGAGTGAGGCAATTGAGATATATACACCCCAACATGGTAGTTTGGGCCTACTACCCTATGAACGAGGAATTTGATCAACTTCCAACACTGTAGATACCATTCATGAAATCAACACATATATACATCCTTTTATCATAATAAAGTCACTAAACTTATATACCATGCATTAGACATTCAACAACTCAAGAAGCATTAACCGAAGATTTTATCACACACTTGATAGGTATATAATCCTAGTATAAAACACTGCAATTCAAGAGTGAAATCATGCGAGTAACTTCAATGTAAAATGACCCACCAATACTTAGTAATACACTTATGTAACATACATCAAAAGCCTTCATCTAGACTCAAGATATATCAACGATTCATAGCTCAGAACATGCTTAAACAACCACTAATTTTACAAAACCATACATAATTCATAGTCAAATTTGATAGTAAGACCCATAATTAAATCAACTTAGAAACATGAGTTTCATGTAAAACAAAAGCTTGGGCATCATGGGTGAAAGGACCCAATGGTTAAAACCCACATGCCTTGACTTTGGAGAATTCCTTGATTAAGATTGGATAGGGAGACTTGAAGCTTGATTGAAATCCTTAAGATCTGAAAAAAGATATTTGAGACTTGAATTTAGAGTAAAACATTTTTCTAAGTGTTTTAGAGAGTATTAGGGAATGTCTTGTATAATATAAAGGTGAAATATGGCTAAGTATAGGTATTTCAATCATAGGAACACTTAGTCCTAAGACCCAAAAGCCTTGGACCCAAATAAAAATAACTGGGAAAAAATAACACTGGAACGCGCCAGGGGCGTGAATCAAGACCAGATAAGGAAATTTTTGTATTTTCAAATTTTGATAAGGTTGCTCTAAAATTGGGGTTGGACTCATTTTCTACTAAATGTTTCCAAATAATCAAGAATATGAAGTCGAATTTTTAATATCACACATGAATTTTGAGATATGTGGAAATTATAACTCTAGGCACTTTCGAGGCACATTTTTTGGCACTTTTTGGGTTGCTTCAATATATCCCCCTTTGGAACATACATCCCTACATGTCAAATAAACATAAATAAAAGGAGTAACCATTAAGATATCAACACCAACAAGAATGCATGAATACACTTAAACATCATTTTCAAAATCTCAACATAAGTGTCAAGATCATAATGAACTTGTAAAGGTAAATATGAATGCATGCAGATGAAATAGGGATTATACATCAGACATGAAATCGCATAGAAGACTTAGAATTAATACCTTACGTTTGAGTAGAACGAAAGAGATAATGATATCACTTTTGCATGTCAGCTTTGGCGTCCCATATAACACTTTTGATATGGTGATTCCTCCAAAGGACCTTAACGGAAGCAAAATCCTTGTTCCACAACCTATTCACCTATAGATCTAAGATTCCTATTGGAACTTCTTCATAAGTAAAGTAGTCGTTAACAACCCCTACAACATCCAATGGAATAATGGCATTTGGATCACCCACACATTTCCTCAACATGGATACATGAAAGCCCGGAGGAACCAAGTCTACTTCACTAGGCAACTCCAACTTATAAGACACCTTGCCAATCCTTCTCAACAACATATAAGGACCTACAAATTATGAACTCAATATACCTTTTTTACCAAAATGAACCACACCCTTCATGGGTGAAACCTTCAAATAAACCCAATCACAAACTTTAAATTTAAGCTCCCTTATCCTCACATTAGCATAGGACTTTTGACGACTTTTCGATGTTTTCAACCTTTCCCTAATTAACCTTACATTCTCCATAGCCTCCATAACCAAATTCGGTCCCAAAGTTGCCACTTCTACCACTTCAAACCACCCAACAGATGATCTATAA
>JAOTQJ010128370.1:0-42357 GCA_025642045.1 Solanum sejunctum | reverse complement strand
CATAGATCCCTCGTGGGTACATAAAGACACTTGCCAACTCTGACACAACTATTAACCATGTCTCCACTCTCTTACATCTTCATATGATCCTCTATATAGTCACCTTCAAACCTGCATACACGCTTTGATACCATGTTACATGAGTTCATTTTACAAGATAAAGTTCATGAGTTGTTCCATTTCATACACATTTCATCAATTGTGTAATGAACTTTTGTCATTGTCATATTGTCTGGAATGATTATCTATATGTCACATGCTACATATATAGTACTACAGCTCTAATATCATGGCCACCAAAAGAATTACCTCAAACGTAATTGAAAGATAATGTATACAGTTTTGATGGGTGGTAGCCCAAGGGGGTTCAAAGAACCTAGCATAAGGATGATCCCGATATAGTATTATGTGTGGTAGTCCGAGGGGGTTCATGCAAAACCTAGTGCACAGATACACTGATTAGTTGGTCATATGATTACAGTTGTGCACAGATTTTATAGTATAACTTTTATAGTAAAGGTAAAGTGATATAAAGGACGTAAAGTACATGATTCTACAACATCACTAAGGGTGGTCCCTGATCTTCCACAGATGCATGGTTTCATTTCAGTTGTTACTTTATATATACAGTATATCCTGCCTTACATACTCAATACATTATTCCTACTGATGTCCCTTATGGGGGACCTATATTTCATGCTACAGGTACAGGTGCTACTAGATCTCCCCAGTAGGAGTACAGGATATTCAGTTGCTGTCATCAAGCTCCAGGTTGCTTCGAGGCTTTGTACATGTATAAAGCTTATATGTTTTTATTGCATAGTTTGTTGAGGAAGGGCCTATCCTGACCCTTGTTAGATGTTTTTCTTTATTTAGAGGCTTTGTAGACTATGTAAAGCACAGTGAAGTCACGTCTCGCACTTTAGACAGCGTGGCCCCAATAGTCTAGTCGTATGCATTTTCTTTTGGCTATTTATCATTGTTTATCTGCTTAAAGGCACGTCAAACATCGAAACCCCTTATAATAACTATAGAATGCATATAGTTACAGGTTGGTTCTCCCTAGCCATATCGGCAATGAGTGTCGGTCCGCCATACCGGACTTTGGGGCGTGACACAAGCCCTACCTTGATATGTTCATTGTGGTATTCATTGATTATATCCTAATCTATTATGGAAGTAAAGGAGAGCACTTGGAGCACTTGAGGGTGGTCTTGTAAACCTTGAGAGATGAAAGATTTTTTGCAAAATTTGACAAGAGTGAACTTTAAATAATTAAGGTTGCCTTCGTAGGACATGTGGTATCAGGTATTGGGAACATGGTTGATCCAAAGAAGATGCAAATGGTGAGAATTTGGCAAAATCCATTGACTCCTATGGACATTAGGAATTACTTGGGCCTAGCCAGGCATTTTGAATGTTTATTGAAAGTTCTCCTCCATTTTGTCCCCATTAACAAAGTTGAACAAGAAGAAAGTGAAGTTTGTATGGACGAATGAATGTGAGAAGAGTTTCCAAACCTTGTATGATTGGTTACCTTTGGCCCTAATTTTAACTTTTACAAAAGGAAATGATGGGTTTGTTGCCTACTATGATGCCTTCAGAGTTGGTTTGGGCTATGTGTTGATATAACATGGCTAGAAAATTGCCTTTGCCTTAGGGAATAGATGGTGCATGATAAGAACTACCCAACACACAATTTGGATTTTATGGTCGAGTGTTTTTGTTGATAATTTGGCGTTACTACTTGTATACAGTTCGTGTGGATGTCTTGATGGAAATTGAGTTGCCTAAGGAAGTTCAAATGTTGTCTAGATTAGGGGTGAGGATAAATAAATTTAGTAGTGGTGGTGTGATAGTGCTACATGGCTACGAGTCTTTGTTAATTAAGGATGTCAAGACCAAACATTACCATAATCTCACCTTGGTTATATTGAAGGTCTTGGTGAAAGAGGAAAGGTAAAAGTCTTCTCACAAGGGGGAGAAGGTGTGCTTTGTCATCAAAGGACATTGTGTGTGCCCAATGATGATGAGTTGAAGAGGTTGATATTGCAAGAAGCTCACAACTCTTCCTATTCTGTTAATCCCAATTCTACCAAGAAGTATAGAGATTTGAGAGAAGTTTGTTAGTGGGGTAGAATGAAGAAGGACATTACCAAATTTGTGTCTAAGTATTCCAATTTCTAACAATTCAAGGTTGAGAATCAAACGTTAGGTGTCCTATCTGAGGGAATTAACATTCATACTTGCAAGTCGAAAGAGATCAATATTGACTTCATAATGGGATTGCCCAAGACCAAGAAGCACTTTGACTCCATATAGGTGGTAGTGCATAGAATAACAGAGTTGATTCACTTCTTACCAGTCAAAACAATATTTAAAGCCAAAGACTATACTCAATTATGTATTCGAGAGTTGGTGAGATTATAAAGGATTCAATTGTTCATCATATCAGATCCCAATTACCTCTTATTTTTTGAAATCTTTTCAAAGGGCTCATGGTATTGAGGTGAAATTGAGTACCTCCTTCCATCCTCAAACCAATGGGCAAGGTAAGAGAAAAATTCAAACCTTGGAGGGTATGTTAAGAGTTTGTGTGTTAGAGTTCAAAGGAATTTTGTTTAACCACTTACCTCTCATTAAGTTTGCCAATAACAATAGCTTCCATGCAAGAATTTAGATGGAACCTTTTGAGGCCTGTATGGTAGACAGTGTAGATCATGGTAGACGATGTGGATCACCTATTGGGTGATTTGAAGTTAGTGAGATGGCTTGTTATGGCCAGATATAGTCATGAATGCTATTGAAAAGGTGAGACTCATAAAGGAGAAATTGAAAATGGGTCAAAGTCGATAAAAATCCTATTCTTATGTAAGGATAAGGAACCTTGAGTTTGACATTAGTGATTGGGTCTATTTAAAGGTGTCTCCCATGAATGGTGTGATTCGATGTGGCAAAAAAGGAAAACTAAGCCCTAGGTATATAGGGCCTTACAAGGTGTGAGAAGAGTTGGCAAAGTGGCAAATAAGTTGGAGTTACCTATGGAACTAAATTTGATTCATTTGGTTTTTCATGTTTAAATGTTCATGAAATTCATACGTGATACAAACTCTATAGTCTTATCAAAAGAGGTGAACATTGAGACAAGTTCAATCTATGATATGGTGCCAGTTGAAATCTTGGACTGAGAAGTGAAGAGGCTAAGAAACAAAAATGTTGCATCTGTTAAAGTATTTTGGAGTAATCAACAAGTTAAAGGTCCAAAATTCGAAGTGGAAGTACACATGATGAAGTGTTACCAGTATCTTTTCAACTCTACTCATGGCTGAGATATTAATTCATTCTTTCCCAAAATATCCTACTTCTTTCATTTTGGATTAGATATGATTCATATACCTATTGTCATGTTTATGCATTGTTTTGAGACATACTTTAAGTATAGATCTTGAAAATTTTATGAAAGGATATTTAGATTGCATTTTTGTATGCATACGACATTGTTAGCTGATGCTTAACTCTTTAGAGCCTACGTGTAAGTACATTTGGAGAAAAATATTCTGAATGGGAAGATATTGTAAGGAAGCATAAGTTAGGCTCCTAGAAGTGCAAAAATGTTGGTTGAAGATATATAATGCTAATCTATGAAACCCAGTTTATGGCCTATGGTTGAATCTATGAGCCGTATACTAAGCTTGTGAATAGGGGCTTCAGAACTGGAATTTTTCAAAGTTTCCAAGAGATCTTTGATTACCATATACAGCTCGTGGATGGAAACAAAGATTATGGAATGAGTTATAGTAGTGATTTCTACACAAGAATAATATTTGAGGTTTCTATAAGGTAAGCAGCGACCAACAGGACAGCTCATTGTCCTATTTATAGTCCATGTTTTTCCTTCATGAATAGATTCCCTGAGAATGGAAATTTTACTGTAGAGTGATTCCATGAGGCCATCCAGGACTTGTGGACTATTTATGGACAGTGAAAGGGTGTCATTATTTGAAGGGTTGGTGACAAGTCTCTGAATATTAGAAAAGCGGAACAGGATGACATAAGCCACAACTCGTGGTTCAATCCATGGCTCATAATTGGGATCTCATGGTTAGTGTCTAGCAATTTTAATGAACGGCATTTTTGTCCTTTCTGTGAATCCTAGATTTAGACTATGTTATTTTTATGATTCTTTAGGCCCAATAAGACTTAAAAGCCCTAAGAATTCACACTATTTTTTGTCCTTCCACTTTCTAAGAATTCTAAGGCGAGTATTCTCCCCAAAAAGCAAGTTTAGAAAGGCTAAGGTTTCAAGTTTTCCTAAAGGTTTCAAGTTTCATCTTCATAAGCTTAAATAAAGGTACGTGAGTTGATTTGTAGGTTTCTATAACCCACAAAGCCCTTCCTTGAAGATTTTTACCTTTCCTTTAAGTTAGTTTAAATGTTACTATGCATGCTAATGATGATTTCATGATGCACTATGATGTGTTTTCCCTTTACTGTTATCATGTAATGTTTTGCTAAGTACTTTTATGAGCTTTGAGTTGATGATGATGATCCCAATGGTTAGGATTTTAAATGATGATGTGTAGGTTGTTATTGCATATTTTAAATAAGCATAGCTTTCCCATGTTTATACATGACTCTCTTAGTTCATGAGTTTTCAAAAAAATGATTAAGACTCTTAAGTTTAAGTCAACCTTTGCATGACACAGTGATGATGAATAGGTCATAAAAAGAAAGATTTTATGATGATGTTTTGTGAAAAATATAGGCATGTCAATAATTTCCTAAATAATGTTTATGATGGTCCCCGAAGTGAAAGCACAAATCTCACTTGGTGGTCCTTAAGTTCTGAGTTACTCTTTGAAATTAATACTTATGGTTATAAGTGTCACTATTTGACTAAATACATGTTTAAAGTATTTTTGTAGGATGACTTAGCACCGAATGAGGCATTTAGGTGAGGTGAGGTAACGAAACCCTAGAAGCAACCCTTTGCCTCATTGCTATGTACAACCATAGGAGTCCTTGTAGGCCAGGCTAGTGGATTCACATAGGCCATTTATGATATAGGATAGTGTATGCTATTTGATGGTTTTCCACCCAGAATCTGGTCTCCTCATGCCATCATAAGGTTATGACAGATTCCATGTAGTTTCTCACATGGTCTTATATGTCAATTATGGTCTATTCCAACAAAGTGTGAGATTTGATATCCTCATTCCATCACATGTGTTCATATGGTGCATTAATTTTTCTTCATATTCAGCATCTCCTTGTGCATGCTTAAGCTCATATAAATGATGATTTTACCATTCCATGCATCGATGTTCATAATTTATGAATTATGGCATTATAATTTCATTCATTCATTGCATCTCATATAATTAGTACATTCTAATGTACTAACACATATTTTTCCTACATAATGTCACCATGTAGGGATCAGTACTCTTACTTCAGTATGTGGCTAATCGACAACGTCCAACACTATTATTTATGGTGAGCCCTTAGTTCGGGTCTCCACTGATTTTCTTTCATATTATGTACTATTCAGATGATTTATATTTTTGTCTTTTTAAAACTGGAGGATTTTACTTGCTAATTTATATTAGTTTTAATCTATTTGAGGGAAACTAAAATCGTGAACCGGTTCACATTGACTCATGTTTAGATGGTATGCTTTTAGACATTGAGGTATATATGCAACGTTTCTTAATATTCAAATGATTTCCCTTAGTCCATTTCCCATTTTATTTCCATACTATATATTATTTACCTGTGAATGTTTGGTATGCTAAGATGTCTTAGATGAGCTACTTATGGGTGTCTCGTTTGCAATGTTATGACCAGGACCATGGATAAGTCGTGAAAAATATGTCCTACAAGTCCAAGATTCCATACTAAGTAGTCTTATTCATTGATGTACAACTATCCACATCTATAAATAGGTGGTTATGACACATATTAGGAGAACTTTGCTTCCTTTATGACCTTATCATAGGATAGAGTGTAACTCTATATGGACTTTTCCTAACCCAAGCTTAATTTTAAGGACCCATAAGTTAGGAAGTAAGAAAATACAGAGAAGTAGAACTTGACATGTTGTAAACTAAAATACGAGCCATATCTACGATCATTTTTCAAACCATAGGTCAAAAATAGAGCTCATGGATGGGGTACAGCTATCATGACCCAAGCCCAGGGCCTAAACATGACTGGCACATGGGGAACTCGAAGGAACCCCAAACAAGCCTCATAGCATATCATTATATATCCTTGGTTGTGGAAGCAATATAAAACAACATAAGAAACAATAAAAAAGTGGAAATTTATTCCAAGGAAAAAGGACTTAATATTAAAATAGCTTGAATATCATAAGTCAGTCAAAACTAAAGCATAATACACATCTTCTCCAACAACACCTCTAACATAGAACTTAGCGGGGGCTAAGACAAGCAACTGCTCACCCTCATAGTCAAAGCATACAAAAGGAAATATAGTCTTTAATACATAGCATAGGAATATAGACCAACATCCCTAAAATGGAGGACTCACCAACTACCTTGAATAGATACCACTAGCCATGTGGAGGATGATGATGACCAAATGGAGCTTTAGTTCCCACATGATAACATCATGTTGGCATAGAGTATGTGTTAGTATGTTTCAATGTAATAAGTATTTAGGATGCGATGCAACAAGAGATAAACATCATAGGCAAAATACATAACCATAGACAATAGGCATAATGTTACAATATGGCATGTAAGAATAGATGCTTGTAGTAAAACTTATGCTCTTATATATAATAGTACATATGTAAGGAGAGACCATCATCATAGACCAAATAAAGTAGTACTTGGAATCCAAGGCTTAACACCCAATTGGTAGTGGTCGAGGTACCAAACCCTCAATATGGTTAATAGACTTCTCACCCTCCATCATAGTCGTTAAGGTACTAACCCCTTATCATGGCTTATGGACTTCATCATCCTCTATCATAATGGTCAAGGTACGAACCGCTCAACGTGGTTAATGGACTTCTCACCCTCTATCATAATGGTCAAGGAACTAAACCCTCAACATGGTTATGGTAAACATGCAATACTATAGAATCTCATCATGAAATTATCACACATACATCATTCTTTCATCATCATAAAGTCATATATCTCATATGCCAAGCATTAGGCCTTCAACAATCCAAGAATCATAATCGGGACATTTTATCAACCACTTGGTGGGTGTGTAATGGGGCTATAAGACCATACAATTTATTGATGAAATCATGCAAATAAATCCATTGTAAAACCATCAATCAACACCTTGTAACACTCTAAAATAATATACATTAAAACCATACATCAAATCTCACATTAGATCTAAGATTTAGAGCTCAAAACATGCTACAACAACCATATTTTCATGACCTCAAATATCGTACAGTAAATTTCTTAATATATAAAAGCCACATGTAAAATCAACTTTAAATCATACAATTTAAGTTAAAAGAGATTTGGGCACCATGGCGAAAAGTACCAAATGGTTGAAACCCACTTACCTCAGCTTTGGAGAAGTTCTTGATGAAGATTGAAAATGGAGGCTTGTAGCTTGAAGAAAATCCTTAGATGTAGAATAGATTTGGACACTTGATTTCAGAGTGACATATTAGTATAAGGATTTTAGATAGTATTCTATCAATATAATAACGAACTTAAGTTTTTTGGGACCTTGAATGAGCATAAACACATCAATCTAGAGCTTAGAAAGGGTGGGAAAGGACAAAAATAACCCTTCCTAAAAAGTTGTCTAACCGTTGTTACGGCCCCCATTACGACCCATAGGTAGCACTATGACTCATAGGACCCCTCACATGTCCCCTAGGCTCAATTTCAAAGTCTTTAGAAATTGCAACGAGCCTGACATACAAGTCGTACCTCAACCTATAACTTATAACTGTGAGCTCATAATGCAACTCTACACTGGCAGTATTCAGTAAAATAGCCATAACTTTTTACTTTGAAATCTAAATGAGATGAAAACAAGTGAGTTGGAAAGGTAACTCAAAGGGCTTTCATTTGACATGTTATCCGACACCTAGTTCTAAGTGTGCTAAAAGTTATGCTTGTTTAAAATTGACCCTTGCATGAACCATCACCCAAAGCTCAAATCTTAGGGAAGTCTTGAACACGTTTAAATACTAGGAGTCTCCCATGAACCTAATACAGCCCCAAACTAATGAAACACTTCTTGAAACTTGGGTATAAGAGCATGGAGTTATGGGGTGTTATACTAACTTAGGTGAAAATGTTAACAAGGGTAAAAGAGATGTACGAGGGGTCTTTATGGTTAATAAATGAAACTAGGAACTACAAGCAGGGTTCGTGGTTGAGGCCTTGGGTTATGGATAATATAGTTTCTAAAGATTGGACTATGAACAAATAAGATGACTCGTAGTCCTATTTATGAGCTATAAAATGTCCTCATAAATAAGGTCCTTATTTTGGCAATTTTTCTAAGTCTTGAGGTGCTTTACAAAAGGGTTAATAACCTGTAGACCAATTTATAAGTCGTACATTAGTCTCATAGATTGAGATTCAGAGACAAAGTTTCAAAACAATAAAAAAAGAATAGGATAAGACCTCATAGTATGGTCAGTAGACTATTTTATGACCCATAAATGGGGTCATGGTTTATAACTTAGTTGTATTAATGAAGGGAAGTATTGTCCTTTTCCTATGCCTTAAGCTTGAAATTCTATCATTCATAGAGTTTTCTGCCTCCCATATCAGACCATAAATCCTTACTTTACTATCATTCACTCTATTCCCAAAATTTTCCAAAATTCTCTATGGCTAAATACTCTCAAGGCAAGTGCAAAGACTAGGGTTTTCGAGGGCTTTCCTCTTTAACTTCTTTAAGTCTTTCCTTAAGGTCTTCATTAGGTATGTGAGTTTGATTTGTAGGTTTCTTCACCTGCAAAGACCAACCATGATTCCTTTTACATTTTCTTTAAGTTCTTTAAAGTTGATAATTCCATGAGTATGATTTAAATGATGTCAAAATGATATATTTTCATTTACTTTGATTCTGATGATACAATACAATGATGTACTATGAGTTCCAATGTTCTCAAGTTAAATGTTATAATTTCATTATCTAGGGCTTTAATATGATCATGTGGGCTATTTAAACATGATTTTAACTTGATAAATTTTATCATGATTTTGCATTATGTTCTTAAAGCATGTGATTTTAAGGTCATTACCTAAGCCCATAAATTTTAAGATGATTACCACATGATATTGATGATAAAGGCCTGAAAGTATGTTATGAAAGTCATGTCCATATCTTGGACTCATGTAGGGCTTAGAATGTAAGGAAATATTGTCCTCAATGTGCTATTCTGATTCATTATGTTGATTAATAGGTAAATTTTATATCAGGAATGAGGATAAAAGTGCATAGATGTACAATACTCAACAAAACAATGAGAAGGAGAAAAAAATGTTAAAAAGGCGATCAGAAACGACGTTGCCAACACATTCAGCAAATTGCCAAAGTGCAATTGAAACTGCCTAATACTACATTGTTCAAATCCCCAAGTTTGTGATAAAAAGGCAACGCAGGTAGAAGTTCAGTGGATTAACAAACAGGATCAACGATGAACAATGGAATCACCAATAGTTACGAAGATTGAGCCTTCAGGTGATGCATGAGAAGGAGGTAAAGTGCACATTTGGTGCATCACTAAAGTGCTCGGTGATAGTCGGCCTTGACTGTCAAATAGTGAAATTGTGCGCAATATATCTTATAGACTATAAAAGGAATTTGGAAATGACATTATACCTATCAAATCATATCATTCCATAGCTTGCCATATACAGATAGAGAGATAGAGAGTACATATAACCTTCTTGGTGAATACATAGAAGGATTTTCTGATTTTCAACCTTTGGGATGAGTATGTATAGAGATTAGTAGAATAAATTCATCTTTTCTCTTGTAATTCATCTTATCTACATCCATGGATACAAAATTTGGTGTAATTTTCTTCCTTTTAACATGTGTAGCTAAAACCGCAAAGTTAGGGGTGTGTATATGATATGCACTACTAAAAAACAATGAAAAAGCGATGAAAAAAAAGCAACGGATTGCATCACTTTTTTGGCAAAAAATGACTAAAAAGCGACGCAGACAATCCATTGTTTTTTTTACTCATTGCTTTTTTAAAAGCAATGGAAAAGCGATGGACAACGTCACAAAAAGTGACGCAATCCGTCGCACAGAAAAATAAAAAATTTAAGAAAGCGACTGATAGCCATCGTTTTTTTAATATTTAATTTGCTATAAATTGTGTTGCAAACTTCCACAAAAAATATTTTTAAGATAAATAAAAATAAAAAAAGTGATGGACTTCCGTTGCTTTTTTGGATTTTTAAAAAAAAAAAAAATTCTAGAAAAGCGACGAACTAAGCAACATCTTCTGTCGCTTTTGTAGAAAGTTTTTTAAAAAAAATCCCAGAAAAGCGACTGACTTAGTGTTCCTGCCTATCACTTTTCTGCAATTTTTTGGATAGTAAATGGCCATTTCTGTTGTCCACATACATTAAAATACAAAAATTGAAATCTTTTAAAACTGATTCAATATACTAGTACAGCACAATAAACAACAACTAAATCATTCAAAATATATCTTAATAAACACAATTAAACATAAAAAACATAGAAATTCATAATTTACAAAGTTTTAAATAGAGCCAAAGTTCAACAAACTTCTAAATTATCCAAAACTAAAATAGAAGGGAACTAAGGGCTATTTAACAAACCCATTTGTACTCTCGTTGGAATCATCATAAGGAAAGGATCATCGTCGGGCTAGGTTGAGCATTTGTTGCTTGAGTTCAACATATTCTTGGGCCCTTCGTGCTTCAAATTCTGGTAATGTACGTGTAAGTTCTTCAACTTTTTGACTTATGATAGCCATCTGAGTCTCATCTTAATACTCAAAATATTATGTAATATCATATATATCTTGAACTCATTAAACATCATATGGCCAATATTATTTGGAATCTACCCCAAGAGGTGTATGGCTCCGAGTACAACCTCCTAACACTCTCCTTAAGAGCAACCACAGTTCATTTCGAAGGATACCACCTGTAAGACATATAATAAACATGATATTAGTTCCTCTATAATTTGTTAAGGTAGTAAAAATAAATTAATTATAATAAAAACTTACGATGCTCCATCAGGCTCAATCATGACTCTCCCACATCTGTCCCTCTATCCAGGAGCTAAGCTAGGCACAACCTATGCAGGCTCAAATGCAATAGTAGAAGAAGGTGTGGATTGTGATGGAACATGTGTGTAATGCTGAGTGGATAGTGTAGGATGCTGAGTTGGTAGTGTAGGGGTATTGTCACAACTGAAAGATTCTCTAAGTCTCAGATTAGATAGATGGGGAGACTGAGAAGTAAGAGATGCATCAGTAGGAGATGGAGTAGTTGAAGGTGTGGATCGATTTAGTACTAGTGGCACTATAGGTCAAGGAGCGATCTGATCATACAAAGGGAATCTCGGTTGTGCTGAAGAACATATACCTCGTGGCCGACGTAGCTAACTCTAGAAAGCTAGAGAATCCATAGTCCTAGAAGACACAACATAACTAGCGCCTGGGGAACCCTGAACATCAGCGAAGAAATAAAGCCTGAGAATTCTCAAAATAAATCGGTTGTCTCCTATGCTTCTTATTTTTCATCCTACCAGAATAAGTAATCCAAAGATGATCCCGAGATCTATCACCATTACCCGATGGCATCTGAATATTAAATAACACAAATACAATATATAAAAAAAAATTAAATGAAATAATTTTTGTATTAACAAGATAAATCAAGTTATGTGGTAGTTATAATCTACTAGTCTATTCCTCCTTGCTTGTTTCATTATTTAATTTATCCTCCTATTTCGATTCCTCATTCGCTTCATATTCATCATCCTCACAGTACTCCATGTGCAATAATTCATTATCTTCTTCCTCTGATAATTCATTATCTTCATCCACTTCTTCTTGAAAGTTTGATGTTGTTAATTCATCATTAGACACCTCTTCCAATATGTGCTGAGCATGTTCTAGTGTAGTCTCCAACTATACAACAACTTGTTGCTGTAAAAGTGCAAGATCATTTTGGTATGCCATATTTTCAACATTCTTAAATTTAACACTACTAAAGCCATAAGCTTAACAAATCCTAAATTAAAGTTGAAGTTCTACATTATATATAAGTTCAAAGTTTATAAAGTTCAAAGTTTAAGTTCAAAATTAAATCTAAGTTAATCTTTAAAAAAAAATCCTAAGCTTCAATTTTATATTATATTCAAATTTAAACTTCACAACTTAAAATTCAAGTTCGAAGTTTAATCTAAATTCAAGTTTAACACTACAAAGTCATAATCTTAACAAATCCTAAATTAAAGTTCAAATTCTACATTATATACAAGTTCAAACTTCACAAATAAAGTTCAAAGTTTTCAAAATAAATCTAACTTCAACTTTAAAATAAAATCCTAAAGTACAATTTTTATATTATATTCAACATTAAAGTTCACAACTTAAAATTTAAGTTCTAACATTTGCCAGCCCACAGTCCTCTTACTCTTACTCAACACTACAACAGTAGAATCAACCTGGGTTGCGAACAAGGAAGCATACAAGATTATAGGCAAAGTATTATTATCACCAAGAAAAAGATACATGAGATGGGAGGGTAGTGGCTTCAATTCTAACGAAAGAGATTCTTGAATTGAGGGCTTGGGTGGGGACCCAATGGCCTTTCCAATAATTTTGGTGTCTTCTTGAACATGCTGACATTGGGATTGTTCAACACACTCTCAATCTCTTTGGCATCAAGGTCATGCTCTAGATCTTGATTGATAAACATTTTTGCTAGAGGATCCTTGGTCTCAATTTGCATGAATGTAGCCTTTACATCAAAAAAACATAAATGTCTACTAAATACTAATATATGGTAGGACATTTCAATGCTCGGTAGGCATCAATGACCTCTGCCATATCATGTGCCTCCATTGTCAAACGCTAGCCAAAACATCTAATAATTCCCCTCCCGTTTCCAAAAATGGGCACCCCAAAACAAAAGGAACTTTTGGATAAAGCTCAAAGTCAACGATGACAAAGTCCACTAGGAATTGATCACGCCCAAGTTGCACCTATATTTTAGAGGATAAAGTGTTTGTTGTCAAATATAATAGCTAACCAAGGTTAGGGTCAAATCCCACAAAGAATATGGATACTCACAACAAATTCACCAATACACAATTCAAGTAATTACCAAATCAATTCCCCAAGGGGGGGAGGTTTACAATGTTGAACAAGAAAATAAACTAAACTAACTATCACAAGAGACAATCCGTACTGGAGACCAACTTGGGTATTGTGTTTCCCACGATTCACCGACTCAAAATCCCTGGGTAACCCAATTCCTTACTAGTGTATAACATGAATGACAATAATTTAAGTTCACCAAGTACTTTAGTCAAAGGTGAGAAGCGAATTACACTCTGTGACTTAGCCCATCTCCATGATGTGTAATACTAACCATTACCTATAATCCTAGTAAACCAACCATTAGTCTAGTTTGATTGATTAGACGAGAACACATAATCAAATCCTGTTAAGCAATCTTTTTTCTATTTATTACCACCTGGATCAGGAAGGTAACACTAGGCAAGTTCTAATGTTGTCCACCAGTAGAAAACATACAAAATGAAGAGAATTGATTAATAGATTCAAATACCCATTCCAAGAATCACAAATTATCCAAGTTTATTTGGTTAGATCTTCATGGTTTCCACAACCCCAAGTTATAAATTTAGCTATTCATGCTATGGGTAGATTAAGAAATTATGAATTGAGAAAACACAATTAAACACTTACCTAATTGAATTGAAGAATAAACAAATCCAATATTAATTGAGAATCACATGATTTGAAGATCCAATTAATTCACAAGTGATTTCTCCTCCAAAATTGAGGTCTCCATGTACAAAACCCTAAAAGTACTTTCTAATAATGTTCTCTACTGTACACCCCTCAAAAATAATCTAAAAAGTAATATTTATAGTAAATATAATTAAGTCATATGAAATAGAAAAATTGGTTGGTGACTTTCTACGACAGGTCTTGATGACTCATAAAGTGATATATGAGTCGTAATTGAGGTCTCCTATTAAGCTTCTCGAATCTTGGACTTCACTGGCACAAATCCATTTTACGAGTCATAGACATATTCATGACTTGTATTGTACTCTTGTAGACTTCATATGCATCAACTGGTTCTTCACTATAAATCTTCACGAAACCTTTCTACATGACTCGTAAAGTGATCTACGACTTGTATAGAGGTCTCATATGGCTAAACATTAGATCTCATCTTTCACTGAAAATATTCACGAAACCCACTTTGCAACTCGTAGAATGGTTTGTGACTCATAGAGGGTCCTCCTAACCATCAAAAACCAGAAAACTGCTACAATTTAGGCCCAAAGTGATGCCAGCATGCTTTCCTGCAAACTAAACACCAAAAACACATAAAAACCATAAATGTCGCATTGAGAACACCCAAAATCCTAAATTTGAAGCATCAAATGTGTTGTATTTTGACAAGACATAGGCACCCTCAACTTAAAATTATTGCTTGTCCTCAATTGATGACTCAATCTATATAGACAATACAGTAACATACAGATATCAACTTCAATGGCATATATCACATATATCAAACTAAGGTACCTACACCAACTTTTCAAAACAAGATTAGATAGTTATTTAGCAACCAAATTATGTTGGTGCAATCACTGAAAATGTCAAATGCTAACAATGTAATGCAAGTGCCCTCACAGAAAGAAGTCTCATTTTTTACACTCAATGATGATTACAAATTAACCATGGGACTGTGCAAACACACTCACTCTCACAAAAGATATTCATGCATAATGACTAATACTATAGGCTTGCCCTCATACTCATTACTTAGACTTTCGACTAACTGGACTAGGATCACTTTAGGACTTTCTAGGCTTGTAATATAGGCTCAAGGGACTTTGGTATAGCATTTTGGAAAAATAGTGAATAAAGCCCATCCTTGAACTAGTTTTTCATTACTTTCACCTTGCCAACTCTAATATATTCACCTTATCCTCCCCTTTTCCACATTCAAGCTTTTCTGGGTTCTTTCTTCTCATTTTCAGCTTTTGCCTCATTTTTATACTTCATTTTTTCTTTTTAAGCTAAACATAAGGCATTTTTTCTTTTTCTTACACCTTACATAGGAATTTTCTTCTTTTCTCCTCATTACCAACTCACCACCTTAATTTTGTGATTTTACCCCTACAATGGCCACCCTCAACATATCTTTTAGCCTGTATTGAAGTACACAAAATCTATTCCCTAAATGAGGGCTACATTTGGTAGCCACCATCAACTTAGGATTTTTGCCTCAATCAAGCTTCACAATGCTCAAGGATAGAATAGGCCAATCTCAAGGTTTTTCACTAGACAAGGTTAGGATAATTATGTGTTTTATAAAAATTGGTACATATAAGTCTCAAATATTTGAAAAAGGGGATAAAACATTTTTTTAGTTGGTCTTTTAGGATACAGTGGACTAATTAATGAACAAAGGCCTAAGATCCCTTCCTAATCCATTTAATCTACATTGTAGCATAGAATAACAAGTGATGTTCTAAATTAGCACAAAATACATGAATTTGGCAAAATAAGCTCACACTCATATAACATTGCATACATTACCAATAAGAGACTCACAAATCATGTTTTATGTCTCAATTAACCTCACTTATCAGAACATCTATTAACAAACACCCAAACATGCATAGTTGCCATTTAACTACTAATAAAAAAAAATTTGGTAGGCATCATTTTTCAAAACAAAACATAAAAACATGCTATATGCCATAAATATTAGTACTATATGGTACAAATATTATCTAAACATCATAAAAGTGTCGGTTCAATAGAAATTAAATATCCACGAAGAAAAAGAGCATATGCTAGAAAACCTTGGGATAAAAATTTGGGGTAGTTATGGACCATAAGATACTCACACTTCACTAAGGCCCATAACTACCCACACCCCATTGAAAAAGATGTGCATTGTCCCCAATGCACTAAATCAAGCAAAAATAAAATAAGTAGGGGTCAATAACATACCTCGACGCTTAAGCGCCAATCTCAGGTTGAGTCTGTCTCTCCCCCACTTGTGGAGTAGTCTCCTCAACCATGGTACTCTATGGCGAGGGGCCAGTACCCCTTCCCCTATCATCCTCAAGAGCTAGGATCATCTCTTTAGAGTGCGTCGATTTCCTCAAGGCCAGCCCAAGATCGTCCTTCTTATCCTTATCAGCCTCAAAATCTTTTGCATGTAAAATTCCTGTCATCTAGCTCCGTGTACATGTGAGGTCTCTTTCTGAGGAAAAGTTGTGTGGGCTCCATAGAGGTAAATAAATTAAATAGCAGCATCATAGATATAGTCTTCGGTAGTGTCATAGGCATTGCAAGTGATGATGTCATGTCAGCCCTAAGCTTCTTGATCTCTGACTGGATGGCTGACAAATTTGACGGTTAGGCCTAGGCTAACCTCTTCTGTACCCGCTTCTCAATAGCATTGATATGGTCATCCACTCTAGAAACATGCTCTTGAATAATAAAGATGGTAAACGCCTAAATCCGCTCCTCGAAGTCTGCAATAGCCTGCCTGACCCATGGCCTAAGCTTCTGCATAAGCTTAGATAACTAGGCCTAAGCATATGATATGTGCTACGCCATAGCCTGAATAGAAAAGGCAAACACATAGGCCATGCCAATTTCTAAGGATGACCAACATCTTAAGATGGATATTACTCGGAAACCTCACACACATAAAGAGAAATAAGTACCTCATACAAAGTAGATATGGGATAAAACATGATAATAAGGAATATACTAATAGGAATTTTAACATCCTTATTCTTGTAGGATCATAATTTGAATAGTCTAGCATAGGACTCTGGACAATAATCTCTCTAAATGAATCACAAAAACATTAAAAACAGTGTTAACTTATCTTCTACAGCAACTCAGATTGTTGTTACTGAAAGCAATTTGGAAAACTAGAGTATTCCAGAAGAACCCTTTCATAAGATTTACTAATAGGTAATTTTAATTTTATTAAAAAACATGACATCAAGACCTGTGAGTCTACTATTGCTATTAATAATTCTTTAGAAATTATTAAGATGTTGAATGAACAGGATATTTTCAGATATAGATCTCAATATAATTATCTGCATATAGGACTCTTTCAAGTTGTTGTTAAACCCCTTTTTTGAAAAGAACTCAATATTCCTATTTGTGCACACCTTAGAGATGCTAGATTTTTGAATTTTGATGATTGATTGTTAGGATCACTTGAACGTAACTTGGCAGATGACCCTGTTTACTTTAATTGCTATCCTGATTTCTCTATTGATATTAATGATCCAAATGTAATGGATACCTTGACCCTTAATATTAAAACCAAAAATATGAATAGTAAAATTAACACTAAGGAAATAACTGTCATTTTCTGAGTCTATTATAGACTCATGGGAACCACTCTAGCCCCGAAGGCTAAAATTGAGAGTGTTAAAGGTGTTACTATGCTTATGAAAGCCAACCACCAACATAGTACTATCTTTGTCCCAAGGCTTCTTAGATGGAATGACATTATGGCCAACAGTAGTTGGCACTTTTAAGCCATCACTCAACCCTTACCCACTCATCCCGAGAAAGACAGACTGAAAGAGTCATCCAAAATTTTGATAGATCAATTGATCTTAAATTTCTCGATAATAAGCCTCGTCAATGTTTTGCCAGTTCTGCCTCACCTTCTAGACCCCAGGAGGAATCTGGTAGTAGTAGTAGTAATAAAGGTAAGGTTAGGGGAGTAGATTTTTTGGGAGAAATCCCTAAAGTGTACTACCAACCCACTGTCCATGAGCCTAGTAGCCCTATTGAATCTGAGTTGGAACCCCCTCGTCATTTCTCAGATCTAGGACTAGGAGTTATCAAATTTGAAAATGATTATTCTCCTGGACTTAGGGCCTTAAAGGTTCTTTGGAATGATCCAAAAAATAAAATCAAAGTTTATTGGTATATTAATAATTATTCTCAAAAACAAAAATCACATTTTGCTAAAGAACGGGTCTCTGACATGAAAAGAATTAAGTGTGATATCGAATATTTTAAATGGTTTGAAATCACTGAAAAACTCGATAATCAAAAGGATTCTTTGCAAGTCATTATTAATAAATGGTACACCCAGTAGAATAAGATTGTTGAGCCTGTTATTTCTCCCTTAGAAGGGATAAATATTCCTTATTCTAATGATATAATCAATGCTTCTCCTTTTAAGTTAAAAAGTGATAGGCCTAATTTAGCCCCTCTTAATAAAGATTTCGACAAATTAATTGAATAAACTAATTACGCCAATAGACTGTTATATACTGTGTCCCAACAGATTGAAGATTCAAGAGATAAAACTATTTTCTCTGGTCAAACCCCTCAAAAGGCCAGTACTAGCAATAGTAGATCAAGCCTAATCTTATTTTTAAACCACCTAAGTTTTCAAAAGACAAATTTCCTAAACTTAGTGAAAATTTTGATGTTTCTAGAAAAATTATTGAACAAATCAATGAAAAACTGGCTAAGTTTAGTATTTCATATAGAATAAGGATAGTATCACAACTCTTGTGGAAGATGATACTCTGCTTAAATTTTCCAATGACCGATACCATAATTGAAAAAATTATTATAGGAGACCTTCCTTTCCTGACACCCAATTCGAAGAAAATGTCTTCCTCACATGAAGGAAGAAGTATTACCAAATGGAATATTGATGGATTGGCTGAACATCAAATCTACAATAAACTCCATGAAATGGGTGTGGCTATTACCGCTTATAAAATTAGGGGAGCTTCTGATAAAGAAGCAGCTACCATGATTACCTCAGGTTTAGCAGAGTGCTTAGACATTGGTGGGACAACTATATTAATGATGGTATTAAAAGTACCATTTACAATGCCACCTCCATTGAGACCACTATAAAAATTGAAAGTGGTACTGAAACAACCTCTCAGGAGGCCAAAGAAGAAACTTGTGCCACCCTCCTCTACCACATTGCTAAACATTTTGTTGGTGAGCCTAAGCTCTTTTAATAAAGAAGTATCAAAATTCTCAATAATCTTTCTTGGCCCAAATTAGATGACTTTAGGTGGTATTAAGATAATTTGCTTACTAAGGTTATGATTAGACCTGACTGCAATAGTGACTTCTAGAAAGAACGCTTTATTAGTGGTCTTCCCCCTCTATTTGCTAATAAGGTAAGAACTAAGATTAGACATAGGTGGGAAGGAAAAATCCCTTATAGTCAGGTATCAATTGCAGAAGGGTTCTACAAGAGGCCCTTTATGAGTCATATCGAGAACTATGAGTCATAAGGTGCTATTGTAGACCGGCGCTTCAAAACAATAATCGACACTGGAAAATTCTATGAGCCCTAGCTACAACTCATAAATTGGTTTACAGTTATAGACTAGGGTTGTATAAATTTCCAGAAAGTAATTGAAACACATGCAGGATCCATGAGACCTTTCTACAAGTCATAAAGTGATTTATAACTCGTAAAAGGTCTCGTTTGATGAATACTGAGATCATAAAGTGTCTATACTTTCTCACGAGGGGCAATTATGACTCAAAGATTCATCTATGAGTCGTAAAAGACTCTCGTGAACAAGAAATCTCAGATACCTGATTTTTCTAAGTCCATCACTGACCCTAAGAACATATTTAACACTTAATCAACAACATTGATCCAAGCATACAAGCACTCAATCATGATAAGCATATAACTACCAATACGTATGATAATTTCGACATAAAAATACCCTAGCGGAAATGAGTGCCTATGAATCAACTGTAGTTTCTAACCTTTCCTACCGGACATTCAAAAATTCATATGCCCATGGCAAAACCCAACAACTCACTATCATGAATAATGCAATATCATTTACTCAAACATTAGTAATGCTTTAATAGGCATAGAAATCACAATCAATAAAGTCAAAACACCTAATTTCCAGAATCAATTTAAATAAGGGCACTTTAATTTCATATATACAATTCAATTCCAATCAAGGATTTCATGCTTAAACACCCAACCTCATCATGGATATAAAATCAGATAATTAAGAACAAGTAAAATTTAGAGGTTAGAATTAAACCAAGAAGCTTACCAAGGGTAGTGATGAACTTGAAGAAGAGACAAAAGGTGAACACCCAAGAAAACCTAGGTGCCAGAAATTATTGCCGAAAAGTGGTTTTGATAGTCGAAAATGTGATAAAAAAATAGGAGATGGAAAAATTTGGGAAGTTTTGGTCAATTAGGTCAAAAGTGGGGTCAAAATTATTTGACCCCTCTTTTTTACCTTTACCTCGTCAATAGCTAAAATTACTGGGCTTGGCTCTACAAGACCTCAATTACGAGTTTTGGATGGATCTACGAGTTGTAAATCATGGTTTTGTAGATCTCTCAATACTTATAAAAATTCAAAAACGTACTTGAGTTCCAGGAACCCCATTCACGACTCATAGTTTAATCTATGAGTCATAAAGTTGGCTCGTGGATTAAGAGCACACTGTTCATGCTTACTAGAAATCTCTACGAGATGGGGTTATAAGTCGTAAAGTGAAATACAACTCATAAGACCAGTTGTAGAAACTATACCTAATGCACTTCTCAGCAAAATTTGTTGCTTCAGTCTTTTACCTACATACTCTTTATAAAATTCACTTGCACCTTATATGCAACCAACCCAATGTTAAATATAGCAATCAAAACACAATTAATCAACTACCTAAGAATCCAAAAATTGAAAATAAACCTAAAATTAAGCTAAAACATCAAAAAATCCTTGCATTCCCTCCCAAGTAGCGCCTAATTTATTATTATAGCATGACTTAGACAAATTGGCTACATAGACTTCACCAATTATCCAAACCTCACTTTTTAACCTATCAGGATGCTTTATAGACTGATGGAGATCAAAGACAACTTCTTCGTCATTCACTCTAAACTTGAGTTGACTAGCCTCCATATCCATTAGAACTCATCCGGTGGCTAGGAATGGTCTATCAAGATGATAAGGACATCAAGGTCGACCTCACAACGTAGAAGAATAAAATCTGCATGGAATATGAAATTTTCAACCTTTACCAACACATCATATAGTATCTGCACATACTTCTTCATAGTTCTATCCGCCATCAGTAACCACATGTTAGTTAAAATAGGGGCTCCCAAACAAAGCTTCGTATAGACCGCAAGAGGCATCAAATTAATACTAGTACCCAAAACACATAGTGCCCTTACGAATTCTACATCTCCTATAGTGCAAGGTATAGCGAAAGCACATGGGTCTTGATGATTTTGAACCAAGGACTTAGTAGTGATAGCACTACAACTTTGAAACTTTTTAGAAAGCTCTTGGCTCACTGCGTGCTTTTTGGTAACCAAATCCTTCATATACTTTGCATAACCCGACATTTTCTCTAAAGCTTCAATAAGAGAGATGTTGATGCAAAGTTTCTTAAGCATAGAGAGAAATTGCTTGAACTTGCCTTCCTCCTCCCTCTTTTTTAGTCTTTGAGGCAAAGGAGGAGGAAGCTTTGGGAAGGGCTTATACTTTTGTGGCTCTATAGCTACCTCACTCACCCCATCTTTAACCCAATCATATACTTCAACCACATCCTTATCTGTAACTATCTTCTCATGAACATTTTCTACCTCAACCAGCATAAGAGGGTCAATGGTTCTCTTGCCACCCCTAGTAGTAACCTCTATAAATTGCCCTTCAGTCTTTAGATTTTAAATTGTGTTGCTAGGCAATATACCCTTTTGACGTTGGTTCAACTGAGTTGACACTTGACAAAATTGGTGCTTAAGCTATTTAATAGCCACAAAATGAGACTCTATCTTTTGATTAATGCTTGAAATATTAGATTTCATACACATGAAAGTTTTATCTTATGTCTTGGCCTTCTTCAACAAATGATCAAACATCTCCTCAATTCTAGAATTGCTTGTATTGATATCTCAGTTATGTGGTGGCACATGTGGAGCATTTCAAAAACCATCTCTTCTACCTAATCTACTTCTAGACCCCTATTCCTCTAATAATAACTACCTCAGTTGACTCTATCAGTTCTATCTCTACCATAGTTCTGACCTTGGTTTCCTTGACCTTGGAACTAATAGTCCTGATTGGACCCTTGGGTGTTGGTACAGAAACCCCCTATCTGATCATTCAAAAAGCAAGCATCCTCTTCAAAATAAGAATCCTCGTACATGAGTGCATATGGAGGTTGATGAACTGCCATATTCACTCTTTCTTGATTCTTATTGATCACAAGATCCATGCTTGTACGAAGTTGATCAAGTTTTTGCATAATCTTTTCATTGATCTTGGCTTGCTCCGCACCAACATTGACAACACATGAACTCCTTATTGAACGTCTATCCTATTGTCCCCATGAATGATTCGTCTTTACCACTTGCTTAATACTTTTGACAATCCTTAAAAATGGTTAATCTAAAAATATGCCCCCATAATTGTGACAAAACATGTTTGATTATTTTCATCAAGGGCGTGGTACAATATCTCCACCAAGTCATCATCAACTATCTTGTAGTCAGAGATACTTCTCAAACTCTTAGTAAACTGGTCCCATGTAGTGCTAATTGAATCACCAGGAAGTTGCTCAAAGTTGTTAATCAGATCCTTTAACTTGAGCTTCTTCGATCTAGAGAAGTACCTCTCCGAAAAGTCCTTCTGCAAATTCGTCCAACTAGTTATTGAACTCTATGGGACCTCAGATAGCCGTAATGCAGCATTGTCCATAAGAGACAATAGGAAAACATGAAGTCCCATAGCATGCATAGATTCTGTGTCCCCATTACTCTCTTACAAATAAATGCCACATTATGCAAGTGGTTATATGGATCCTTTAATGGTAGACCCGTAAATAACCCATGGTTCTATAGCATTTGAAGTAACACACTAGAAACTATGAACTTTGTGTTAGCCGGTAGTGGTGGCAACATAATAGCCCTAGTCATATCCATAGCCATAGGGTTCAATGTATACTGATTCCACAAGTATGCATTATCATTGAAATCCAAAGGCAGTGGAATATTCTCTAAAGAAGGTGGGTTTTCATTTCGATCATTTCGGTTCAAAACTGCATTAGTTACATTGTTGACATTTTCTTGGGCTATTCTTCTAGTAATTCGTTGAATCTCTTGATCAAGTGGAGTTAAGGGATTACCTTGACTCCTAATGTTAGGAATATACTACTACTATACCTCGCAATGAAACAAAACAAAAAATAAAAGTAAAATACAAAGGAACTAAGGATGAACACACGAATTACAATTACTAGTGAATTCAATTAAGTCTGGCCATATTCCCCTGCAATGGCCCATAATATTGATCACGCCCAAGTTACACCTCTCTTTTGGAGGATAAAGTGGTCATTGTCAAATATAAGACCTAACCAATTTTAGAGTCGAATCCCACAGATCATACATAGACTCATAAATAATTCACCAATACGCAATTCAAGTAATTAACAACTCAATTCCCCAAAAGGGGGGGTGTTTGCAATGTTCAACAAGAAAATAAACTAAACTTACTATCATAAGTGAGAATCAACAATAGTGAGCAACTTGGGTATTATGTTTCCTATGATTCACCAACTCAATATCCCTAGGTTACCCAATTCTCAATTAAAGTATAGCATGCCAGACAGTAATTTAAGATCACCAAGCCCTTTGATCAAAGGAAAGGAGCGAATTTCACTATGTGACTTGGCCCATCTCCATAGTGTACAATTGATCACGCTCAAGTTTCACCTCTATATTGGAGGATAATGTGATAGTTGTCAAATATAAAACCTAACAAATTAGGGTCAAATCCCACAGAGAATTCGGAGACATTTGAATTCACTAATACGCAATTTAAGTAATTAACAACTCAATTCCCCAAAGGGGAGTTTTCAATGTTTAACAAAAAAATAAACTAGACTAACTAAAGCAAAAGATAATCAATGATAGAAAGCAACTTGGAAATTGTGTTCCCAGTGATTCGCCAACACAATATCCCCAGACAACTCAATTCTCAACTAGAGTATAACATGCAGGACAGTAATTTAAGTTCACCAAGTCCTCTGGTCAATGGTCAGAGGTGAATTTCACTATGTGACTTGGGTCATCTCCATAGTGTGCAATATTAATCATTATGCATAGTCCCAGTTAACCTTCCCTTGGTCTAGTTCGGTTGATTAAATGAGAACATATCATCAAATCCTATTAATAAATCTCTTTTTCTATTCATTACCACCTAGATCTATAATGTAACACTAGGCAAGTTCTAATGTTGACCACCATTAGAAAACATACAAAATAAAGAAAATTGATCCCATTCCAAAAATTATAAATTATTCTAGTTTATTTGGTTAGATCTTCATGTTTCCCACAACCCCAAGTTGTGGGTTTAGATAATCATGCTATAGATAGATGAAGAAATCATGAAATGATAAAACATAATTACTAACTTACCCAATTAAGTTGAAAAACAAGCAAATCCAAAATATATTAAGAATCACAAGATTTAAAGATACAATGAATCCACTAGTGTATTCTCCTCCAAGATTGAAGTCTTCAAGTACAAAACACAAAAGTACTTATAATAATGTTCTCTACTATACTCCCATGAATAGTGACCTAAACATTACTATTTATAGTAAACAAACCTAAAAATTAGAAAAAGTTGTCGACAACTTTCTACAACAAGTGTTTATGACTTATAATTGAGGTCCCATATTTAGCTATTGAGATCTTGGACTTCACCATTATGGATCCACTTTACGAGTCGTAAATTGTTTCATAAGTCATATTGTGCTTTCGTAGACTTCATATGCATCAACTGTTCCTTCACTAGATCTCACTAAAATTCTTCACAAAACCACTCTATATAACTCGTAGAGTGATCTAGAGCTCGTAAAGAGGTCTCGTGTGACTTAACTTCAGAAATCAAACTTTACTAAAAATCTTCATGAAACCCGCTCTTAGAACTTGTAGAGGGTCCTGCAAACCTTCAAAAACTAGAAGAGTCTGCAATACTACCCCAAAATCATGCCAACTTGCTTTCCTATAAACTAAACGCCAAAAACACATTAATACCAGAAATGTCGCATTGAGAACACAAAGAATCCTATGTTTTAAGCATCAAATGTGTTGTAATTTTACATTACATCGACACCCTAAACTTAAAATTGTTACTTGTCCTCAAGCAGCGATCAATCTATATAGAAAATATAGCAACACATAAATGTCAACATAATGGCATACATCACATACAAGTCAAATTTAGGTACCAAACCAACTTTTCAAAATAAGATTAGGTAGCTATTTAGCAAACCAAAACACACTAGTGCATTTGAAAACACTACTATGACAAGCAAGGAAATATCAACAATCACAATCACTAAATAAGTCAAATGGTAACAATGCAATGCAAGTGCCTTCATAGAAAGAAGTTCCATTTTTGACACTCAATAATGATTTCAAATTTAGCTATCGAACTGTGTAAACACACTCACTCTCACAAAAGATGTTCATACATAATGACTAGTACCATAGGCTTGCCCATATACTGATGACTTAGATTTTTAACCAACTAAACTAAGATCATTTTAGGACTTTGTAGGCTTATAACGTAGGCTCAGGTGGCTTTGGTATGACATTTTGGAAAAATAGTGACTAAAAGACATCCTTGAACTATGTTTTTTCATCACTTTCACCATACCAACTCTAATATTTTCACCTTATTCTCCGTTTTTCCATATTCAAGCTTTTTTGGGTTTTTTCTTCTCATTTTTCAGCTTTTACCTCATTTTTACACTTCATTTTACTTTTAACCTCAATCCAAGGTATCTTTTTGTTGTACCAGTACATGACTGTCTTCTTTTGCTCTTCATTCCCTACTCGCCACATTATTTTTGTGATTTTACTCCTACACCGACCACCACCAACTTAGGCTTTTAGCCTTTTTGAAGTACATACTATCTATTCCCAAACCAGGGCAACTTTTGGTAGCCACCCTCAACTTAGGAAGTTTGCTTCTATCAAGGTTTACAATGCTCAAGGACAAACCAGGGTCAATTTCAAAGGTTTTCACTATACAAGGTTAGGCTAATTAGGTGTTTTTGAAAAAATTGGTCCACATAAGGCTAAAATATTTGGAAAAAGGGATAGAACTTCATTTGGTTAGTCATTTTAGGCCAAAGTGGACTAATTAAAGAATAAAGGCTTAAGATCCCTTTCTAATCTACTTAATCTACAATCCAACTTAGAGTAACAAGGCAAGTTCTAAATTAGCACAAAATACATAAATCTATCAAAATAAGCTCATACTCATATGACATAACAAACATTATCAACAGAAGACTCACAGATCATGATTTATTTCTCAAATTACTCTCACTTATCAAAACAAATATTTCCAAACACCCAAATATGCATGTTTGTCAGTTAACTACTAATAAAAAATTTTGGTGAGTACCAATTTTCAAAACAATACATAAAAACATGTTATATGCCATAAGTACTATATGTTATACATATTACCTAAACATCCTAAATGTGCTAGTGCAACAAAAACTAAATATCCACAAGGAAGAAGAACACAGGCAAGAAAACCTCAAGATCAAAAGATGGGTACTTATGGACCCTAAGCTACTTAGACTTCACTGAGGCCCATAACTACCCACACCCTATCAAAAATTTTTTTGCATTGTCCTTAATGCACAAAATCAAGAAAAAATAAAATAAGTAGGGGTCAAAAACATACATGAGTGCCTAAGTGTTGGTCTTTGGCTAGGTCTGGCCATCCCCCTTCTTTGAGGTAGTCTCATTAATTGTTCTACTCTATCCGGAGGGGCCAATACCTCTCACCCTATAATGCTCACAATCTAGCCTCACCTCCGCCTTATGCCTCAATGTCCTAATGGCTAGCCCAAGAATGTCCTCCTCATTCTCATTATCATCCTTGAAACACTTTGCACATAGATTCATCTCAACAGGATCCTCATCTATGCAAAGGTGCTTCCTAAGGAAAGTTTGTGTTGACTCCGTAGAGGCAAATAAATCAAATAGCAGTTCCGTAAGTGTTGTCTTTGGTAGTGTCACAGGCGCTGGAAGTGAAGCTGTCATGTAAGCCCTAAGCTTCTCAATTTGTTTCTGGATGACTAACAAATCTAAAGTCCAAGCTTGGATTAACCTCTTCTAAACCCAATCCTCAAAGGCATCGATACGGTGTTCACTCCAAAAACATGTACCTAAATAGTATTAATAGTGAACGCCTGACACCGCTCCTCTAAATTCACAATAGTCTGTCAAACCCATGGCCTAAGCTGCTGAATAAGCTAAGACAACTGGGCCTCAACATGTGATAATCACTGCTCCATGGCCTTAATATTGATAGCAGACATATAAACCATGCCCAGTGTAGATGTATGTGATGTTGTGGCCTCTGGTGTAGGAGAAATTATAGTGTGACTCCTCTCAACACCTACTACCTTGAGCTGCTGGCGTCTGTCATCAGTAGTTGCAACAACAGTAGTAGTGGTGGCAGTCATTAAACCTCAGGTGGTGGCTTTGGGCGAACGTCTGTGGTGGTGGTAGGGGTTGTGCTTGCCATGTTGCCACTGGGTTCTCATCAGTCTTTATTAGGCTAGCCTCTAAGGTATGTTAGGCCTCAACTAACTAGCCCAACTAATGAAATATCTCCACTTGAGATCTAAATAGAGTTTGTAAACCAAAACCCAGAATGGGATGGAGGTAGCCCTCTTGAGTACTGACACATCAATTTGCTCTTGTCACGCCCCAAAGTCCCATTAAGGCAGACTGGTACCCATTACTGATAAGGATCGGGAGAACCAACATATACCTATGCATTTTCTACACATATTACAAGGGGTTTCCACATTCAGCACGCTTTCAAGAAAATAGACAGTAATAACAAGCCAAAGGGAAATATACATGACTAGGCCATTGAAGCCACATTGTCTAAAGTACAACACATAACCACACTTTAATTTACATAGTCTACAAAGCCTCTAGATAAGGAATAATATCTGATAAGGGTCTGGACAGGCCTGCCTCATTACTAACTATACAATTGAAAAATATAAACTCTAGACACACAAATCTACGAAGCAACCTGGAGTTTAGTAACAACAATAGGATGTCTTATACTCCTATTAGGGAGAGCTACTAGCACCTATACCTGCAACATGAAATGCAGGTCCCCTATAAGGGACGTTAGTCTAAGATAATGTACTAAATATGTAAGGCAGGAAATATTGTATATGAAGTAAGAACTCAAATGAAATCATGCACTGGTTTAAGGATAGGAGACCACCTTTATTTATATTGTGGAATCATGTACTTTATGTTCTTTTTATTAATTTACCTTTACTTTATAATTTTTGCATAACGTATAATACAAATGACCAGCTAATCAGTGGTAAATCTATATTGGGATCGACCCATGCTAGGCTTTTCCTTTCACCCCTAGGGCTACCCCCACAATAGGATTGACCCTTGATAGGTGATTCTTCCACCCCTCGGGTTACCACCCATCAATAAGAAATACATTTTATCTTTTATTTACCTTTGAGATGATTCTTTTAGTAGTCATAATATTTGAGTTGTAGGACGGTAGATATAGCATTTGACATGCAAATAATCATACAATATAATATGACAATAAAAAGAGTACGTTACACAAATAATGAAATGGGTAGGAGATGAAGTAATAGATGAACTTCTTTTAGCACAGAGAACTTGTGCATCTTGGTATTCAAGTATGTATGCATCTGATTAGGGATCTATGTTTCACGCCAAATAATACGAAATCAAGTAGCCTTACATATCTAGTTGTACCACCTTGCCACTTCATCGAAATAACCTTCCTTTCTTTCAAATATTTATCTACAATATAGTAGGTGATAAAACTAACATTAGCAGCTAATCATTACATCTTGGCAGCTAATCTCATAAAAAAACAACACATGGGCAGAAAGCGTGTAATTATCAACCCACGCGTATTCTTTTAATATTTCCACCTCTAATCATATTTTCTGATACACATTCTCATATACATATCATGTGCAGTCTTTTTTAGTACCACAATAGTCTCACAAAAGCCTACAAAGTACAACATATAATAATTATACATAACACACAAGTAGGCGGCTTAACATTACGTCATCTTGCTACATTTTGAAGTCAACAATCCCAAATCTATTTTAACTTTAACCAAACTGCATAAAACATACTAAAATATAAAATCAGCCTATAAAAAGTCCAAAAATAGTTCCAAAGTAGATGGACATCGTAGAACAATAATTCCGAACTACTAGCTTACAAGTTTGTACAACGAACACAATTACGATATCCTATAAGAACTCACTTTTATGGACTGTAAATATGGTGCATCAACCTTTATACACCATTACAAAACAAAATATAATTAAGGAACAATCTCACTTCATAACCAAGACAACCAAGAAGAGAAAAACACTAAAATAAACAAGAAAAGTGTACAAGAATCTTTGGAACACATGTTGTCTAACAATTTCAGCAAAGGTATAATCAGGCTAGTTTCTTGTTTTTCATGATGAAACCACACTAAATACACAACTATATCTACTTACCTTTACCTTTGAGGTTGAGGGACTCTTTAGGAACCCTAAAATCTTCTTGTGGTTGCTTTACAAAGTCAAGAAAGAGTAACAAAGAACCTTTGTGAAAGCTAAAATTTTCCAAGTCTAAGAATGACTAATGGTGTTCCTTGTAAGACCTTTTAAAGGATTTCATTGGCCAACTTTATTTTAGATTTTAGGCCTTATTTTATCAAGTTAGTATTATACCATTTGGACCTTTTTACATATGGCTTATTAGGTTCAAATTGGTTTGGCCTTGGTTGCCAACTTTTCCCCTTTCTGCTGACTTAGTTTTGGCCCAATTCACCAAGTGAGTTGTGTTATACTTGGACCCTTTATCTATTATTCTTGGGCTGAAAATATTGTCCATTTACAATGCTAAAACATGAGATAATTTACACCCTAAACACAAACTTTATTCATTATCAAACTTCGACAGATTCAGCATCAAGCCTCATCTCTGTCTAGCTAGCAAATTTAAGCTAAGCAAGTAGGTGACTCACCTTATGCTTACCTAAGAACTACAAGCACCTAACTTCTTTTACTTTGTTAAGGTTTTGATCTCTTGAATTTGATATAAAACTTATATACACTTATTCGCCTTAAGCGTTAGATGTACATATAGCCTTCTAAGCTGAAGTTCAACACTTTTAAAAATAGTTACTGCTTTGACCAAGACATATCATGTTCCATTTGCATGGGAATAGTACATATAAGAGGTGGGGTGTTACATTCTTCCCCCTTAGGAGCATTCTTCCACGAATATTAGCATAATTATATAGCTTAACCAAGTTCAAACCTTTACTTAAACAAACTTTTAACAATGCAATAAATATTAAAATACATGTACCTATTAATACCCTAATTCTACATGGTGGATGTCCTCTTTCACTTCAAATAAGTAAGGGTACTTAGATCTTATTGCTTCCTCAACCTCCCATGTCATCTCTTCCATTTTTTGGTTCCTCCAAAGTTTTTTTACTAATGTTATTTCTTTATTCCTTAGCTGCTTAACTTGATTATCTAGAATAGTAACAAGTACCTCTTCATAGGTAAGATCTTCTATAACCTACACTTCTTCAATAGGTGTGATACGAGATGTGTCACCTACGCATTTTCGAAGCAATAAGACATGAAAAACTTAATGTACCATTGAAAGCTTTTGGGGTTGCTCTAACTCATATGCAACCTGCCCAAACTTATTAATAATTTTGTATGGCCCTATTTAGCATAGGCTCAGTTTTCCCTTCTTACCAAATCTGATAATCCCTTTCATTAGAGACACCTTTAAAAATACCCAATCCCTTAGTAAGAATTCTAGTCCTCCCCTTTTAGCATCCGCATATGATTTGTGATGACTTTAGGCTATTTCTAGTCACTGTTGTATTACCCTAACTTTTTCCATGGCTTGTTGTACTAGATCTAGCCCAAGCAAGGTGGTTTCAGCCACGTCAAACCATCCAACTAGTGACCTATATTTCCTTCCACACAAAGTTTCATAAGGTCCCATCTTGACGCTTGATCAGTAGCTATTATTATAGATAAATTGGATAAATGGCAAATGGTCCACCTAACTACCTTTAAAGTCCAATGCATAGGCTCACAATATATCTTTAAGTGTTCAAGTAGTGCATTCTGGTTGATCATCTGTCTGAGTGTGGAAAGATGTACTCGAATTCACTTATGTCCCTAAACTCCTTTGGAAGGACTTCCAAAACTTTGTACTGAATTAAGCTCCTCGATTAGATATAATAGAGATTCAGACCCCATATAGCCCGACTATCTCTTTGAGGTATATCTTGCCATATTCTTCTATTGTTTAATCACTCCTAACTGGCAAGAAGTGTTCTAACTTTGTGAGTCTATCAACTATTACCCACATGTAGTCAAACTTCTAAAATGAGTGAGGCAACCTAGTGACAAAATCCATAGTGATCATATCCCACTTCCACATTGGAAGCTCTATACACTGCATATAGCCTCCCGATTTTTGGTGCTCTACTTTGACTTATTAGCAATTTGGACATTGAGCCCAAAATTTTTCAAGGTCCTTTTTCATGCCTCCCTACGAACATATTCACTTTAGGTCATGATACATCTTAGTTGATCATATTTATATGGAATATATGGAATGATGAGCTTCTTTCATTATCCTCTTTCTTAGTATATTAATAACAAACATACATAATCTACTTTGGCAATACATTACTCTATTTTGTGTAAGTTCAAAGCCCTTCATCATACCCTGACTCACCTTTTCCTGAAAATGTCATAGAATAGGATCCTCAAACTTTTTTATTTCACCTCCATCACTAATGAAGACGCTGCTGCATTATGTACAATAACCCCTTCCTTTGGAGTTGCAAGAAGGCAAACTCCCTAACTGGATAATTGACGTAGATTTGTAAGCACTCCTTGACTTATCACGACCTGATAACTATTATTCATAATTATCTTATGACTTAGAGCATTGACTACCACATTTGCCTTCCCCGGATGGTATAGAACATCAACATCGAAATCCGTTGTTAGCTCTAGCCATCTCTATTGTCTTAAATTTAGGTCTTTCTTCTTAAAAATATACTACAAACTCTTATGAACAATATATATATCAATGTAAACCCCATACAAATAGTGGTGTCATATTTTTAGAGCAAACATAACCGCTGCTAGCTCATGATCATGTGTTGGGATGTTTTTCTTATGTGGTCACAATTTTCTAGAGGCATAAGCAATTACCCTGGCGTACTGTGTTAGTACACACCGTAAGTCAACTCCTGAAGCATTGCAATACACTGCATAACCCTCGGTACCTTTTCTAAGTATTAGTACAGGTGCAGAAGTTAGCCTGTTTTTCAACTCTTGGAAGCTCCTTTCGCATGTATCATTCTATTAGAACTTTGTTGCCTTATGTGTCAACTTTATTAGAGTTACAGAAATAGAAGAAAACCTACAACAAACCTCCTATAATAACTTGCCAACCCTAGGAAGCTTTGAACTTCTGTCGATGTTGTTGGTCTTGGCCAATCTTTCACAGCCCCTATCTTTTCTGAATCAACTCTTACTCCCTCATCAGACATAATATTACCGAACAATACCACTGATTTTAGCCAAAATTCATATTTAGAAAACTTGACACACAACTGCTAATCACAAAGAACTTATACTACCTCTCGTAAGTAATTTGCACAGTCCTCTTCTGACCTTGAATATACCATAATGTCATCTATAAATACTATCACAAACACATCAAAGAATGGTTTGAATACCCTATTCATCAGATCCATAAAAATTACTAGTGTATTTGTTAGCCCAAATGATATAACAAGAAATTCAAAGTGTGACCATAACGTGTTTTCAAAGCAGTGTTAGGTATATTTTTCTCCTTCACCCTTACTTGGTGAACCTAATCTGAAATCAATTTTTCGAAAACATTTGGCACCTTGTAACTAATCAAATACATCATTAATCCTGGGGAGGGGGTATATGTTCTTAATTATCACCCTATTCAATTGTCGATAATCGATACACATTTTGAAAGTTCCATCCTTTTTACATTCAAATAACACTGGTACACCCTAATGGGACACATTAAGTCTTATAAAATCCTTCTCCAATAAGTCCTTTAATAACTCCTTTAATTCATGTAATTCTGCCTAAGCCATCTATATGGAGGGATGGAAAAACGTTGAGTGCCTGGAAGTAAGTCAATACCAAAATCTACTTCTCATTCTAGAGGTAAACCTAGAAGATCTTCAGGAAACACATCTACAAATTCATTTACTACTGGAACTGATTGAAGAGTTGCCGATTTTGCCTCTGTATCCCTTACTCTAACTAAATGATATTTATACCCTTTCAATGTCATCTTTATTGCCTTAAAATAAGAGAAAAACTTATAATTTGGTGCACAATATTTCCTTTCTATTTATAACTGCCTCATTTAGAAAGTGAAAGTACACTCTTTTAGTTCGATAATCCACGGTGGCATTGTATGAAGCGAACCAATCCATACCCATTATAATATCGAATTCCACCATCTCTAGTTCAATAAGGTCAGCCTAGTGTCACGGTCACAGATAGTTACTACACAGTCATAAGAAATCCTTCTAGCTATAACAGATTCACCGGTTAGTGTAGACACTTCAAATAGTTTGTTCAATAATTTGGGTGTTCTCTTAAGCTTCCCAAAACTGGGGTAATGTATAATAGCATGGAACTAAAGTCAATTAGTGCATATATATTATGTGAAAAGATTGATAATGTACCTGTGACCACATCATGTGATGCTTTCAAATTTTGCTGACTCCTAGAGCATAAGTGCGATTCTGGACTCCACTAGAGATAACTGCCCCTCTAACAGCTCTACCACGACTTGTAGGTCCTTATTAACCCCTACCTAATGGAGGAACTCATGATGATGCAATAGCTGACCTAGTAGATTATGATACATCATCGATATGTCTCCTTGAACAATCCCTCATCATATGTCCTAGCACATATACCTAAATGACTTCTTCCACACTCTTTATAAGGCTGCTTAGGGTCATTAGCTGGCCTACCAAATATCTAGTTGTCCATGCACCTTGTTCCTCACCTCATTGACCAAACTGATTACTTCTAGACCCTTGAAGTTGTGGTGGAGCACTGGCTATAGAGTAGGAGGATGATGTCCTAGGCGGTTTATTAGAAATCCGAGGTCTATGCTAACCTTGGGATGCAGTGTAAACTGCCCCATAAATCTGGCCCTTTTGGACTTCCCCCTTTCTAACTCTTGTATCATTCTCCTTTGCCTCTAATCTTCTAGTTTCTGTGCAAAATCTTGCATCCTCGCTATATCCATATATTTATTCAAAGAAGTAATATTATAGTCTCTAACCAGATATCAATCCAACCTATCCACATATCGATGAACTCTATCTAGCAACTACATTAGGAGCATACCTGCCCAAGGAATTAAATTCAAGGCTATACTCTCTCACACTTATATTCCTTTGATGGAGATTCAAGAACTAGTCTACACTAGCCTCTCAAATTTCTAATGGAAGGTAATGGTGGAGAAATGCCTCTTTTGAACTCCTTCAAGGTAGTTAGATGTGTATCTATACCCTTAGATTACTTCTAAGCTTCATACCACAATATAGCCATACCCTTCAACCTATATGTTGCTAACTCGATAGCTTCTGTCCCACTCACATGCAAAATATCTAAAGTGCATTGAATCTGATCAATAAAGTCTTGTGGATCTACATTAGGATTTCATTGGTGAAGGATAGAGGGTCCAAATTAAGGAAGTCATGTATCCTCGTGTTAGTTGCGCTATTCGTACCAACTGTACCTATAACTGGTCGTTGGTGTCTTTGACCTTATCCAGCAACTATACAAGTCTATAGTTGGGCTGAATTTCTCAGATTATGCATGATAACATCGATAGGTGGTTCGGTGGGAATTTCACTACTTCCTCGTTCATTAAGAGATGGAAGAGTTGGAGATATTTGTGATAGAGACCATCTTGAACCTCATTTCGCTGTCTCATCCTACTGGTTATACCAACCACCACTTCTAATTCCATGCATTCACCTTTGTTTTTCCTAGTTTCTGGTTTACTTGCATTACAAAATAATTTAGAGATTAGAAACAATCCACCTATTACACTTGGCTCTATGGCATGATCGAAAGAATGAAAAGAAAGTAACAACTCCTAAATGCCATGTAATCTCCTACTTATAAATATGGTGCACAATACATCGATAAATAAGACTCTATATAGACACAACTTTGTAGAATCCCTAGAATAACGTGTTTTGATACCACTATTGTTACACCCAAAAGACCCACTAAAGAGGATTGGCACCAGTTGTCGATAAGGATCAAGAGAACTAACCTATACCCATGCACTTTCTAAAACTTTTGTCATGCCCCAAAGTCCCATTAAGGCGGACGGGCACCCATTGCCGATAAGGCTCTAGAGAATGAACCTATACCTATGCACTTTATATATATATGATAAAGGGTCTCCACATTCAACATGCTTTCAAGAAAGTAGACAGTAATAATAAGCCAAAAGTAAATGCATATGACTAGGCCATTGGAGACATGTTATCTAAAGTACAAAACATGACCACACTTATATTTACATAGTCTACAAAGCCTCTAGAAAAGGAATAAAATCTGAAAAGGGTCGGGATAGGCTCGGCCTCGTGACTAACTACACAATGCATAAATATAGTCTTCAGGCACACAAAGCTTTGAAGCAAATTGGAGCTTGGTAACAACAGTTGGATATCCTGTACTCCTATTGGGGAGAGCTACCAGCACTTATACCTACAACATGAAATATAGGTCACCGATAAGGGATATTATTATGAGATAATGTACTGAATATGTAAGGCTGAAATATTGTATAAGAAGTAAAACTCATATGAAATCATGCACTGGTGTAAGGAGAGGAGACAACCTTTAGTTATACTATGGAATCATGTATTTTATGTTCTATTTATTACTTTACCTTTACTATCTTATCTGTACACAACATATAATGCAAATGACAAATTGATTAGTGGCAAATCTATATCAGGAACGACCTATACTAGGCTTTTTCTTTCACCCCAACGGTTACCCCTCGTAATGGGATCGACCCTTGCTAGGTGATTTTTCCAATCCTTGGGTTACCACCCATCAATAAGCAATATACTTTATCTTTTATTTACCTTTGAGATTATTCTTTTGGTGTTCATAATATTTGAGTTGTAGAACTGTAGATGTAGCATATGATATGTAAATAATCATACAAGACAATACGACAATGAAAGGAGTATGTTACACAAATAATGAAATGCGTAGGAGATGAAATAACACATGAACTTTGTTTAGCAGAGAGAACTTGTGTATCTTAGTATTCAAGTATGCATGCAATTTTGCAAGTGACTATGTATGGGAACATATGTATGAAATAACCCCAAAAACTGCCCGAAAATATGCCTCAAAAGTATCTAAAATTGTAATTTTCATATATCTAAAAATTCTTTCATTATTTCGAAAATCTGAGTTCATGTTCTTGTTTAGGGGGTCAAATTGAGTGGGAAATGTGTCTAATCTGAATTTAAGAGGAACCGTATTAAAATCAAAAAATTGCAATAAATGCTATTTAGAAGGGTCAATTTTGAAGGGGTGTATCTCTTAGCACATAATAAATTTGGTAGTCCACGACCTACCAACTTAAATACCCTTTAATTAACTTTAAATCATACTTCATTTCACCTAATTTTAAGTTCAGATGAAGGATTTATGCCCACTTTCATATAATGCGTTCGTATAGAGAATGCAGATTTCCAGTGAGCATTGGCGACGTGGACTAGTGTTTTCTTTGCCCTATTTTTTTGATTTTGGTCCAAGAAATTGAAGTCTTTGGCCTAAGGGTTGTCATGCGTGTTTTTACCTATACTTAACCTTATTTAACCCTCATATCATCCTCAATATTCTTCAATATCCTCTCAAGCACTTAGACTCATATTGCACCCTAAATTCAAGTCCTAAACTCAAGACCAATCTTAAAGATTTCTTCAAGGATTTCACTCATGTTTCAAGTTTCCATTAACTTCTTCAAGAACCTCTTAAAAGCTAAGGTATGTGGTGTTGAACCAGTGGATCCTTTCACCCATGGTTCCTAAACCTTCTTTTATTTAAAATTATATGATTTAAAGTTGATTTTACATGTAGGTCTTGTATATTGAGAAATTTATTCTGGAATGATTTTAGTTCATGAAACTACGATTGTTTTAGCATGTTTTGAGCTTCAAATCTTGGATCCAATGTTGGATTTGATGAGCGATTTTTATATGAATGTCTTGGGGGTATTGCAAGGTGTTGATTAAAGGTTTTACCACTGATTTTCCTATATGATTTTATCTCTAAATTGCTCTTTTACCTCCATTACACATCCCCAAGGTGTTTGACAAAATGTCCGATTGTGGTTTCTTGAGAAAATTAAGGTATAAAGCATGAGATATGATATGATTGACTATATGATGATGAAATTAGATTATGTACATGATGAAAATTATCTAAAGTGTTATGGTAGACCATGCCCTATTCTGGGGCCTAGTTGGCGTCAAAGACTCAACCACTAGGGTGATGGGTGCGATCATCACCAATCCAGTTGAGGGGTTGATTGCTCAACCACTAGGGTGATGGCTGTGATCATCACTAAGCTATTTGAGGGGTTGATATCTCAATCACTAGGGTAATAGGTGTGATCATCACTAACCATGATGAGGGGTTTGCACCTCACACATCAAGGTGAGGGGTACTATCATCACCAATCCCACGGGGTTTATATATTGGCAATCTAGCTTGGTATTCTCTTCACATATAGTATTCTATATGAGCATGATTTACTTACGCATGTTTTACTTATGCATTGATCCTACATGTCATATTGATATATTATGCCTATTGCCTATCGTTATGCATTTTGGATTATGATGCTTATCTCTTGTTGCATTGCATCCCACACAGTCAAATGTACTAATGCATACTCTTGCCTACATGATATCACCATGTAGGGACTGGAGCTCCTATTGATTATTCTTATGGCTAGATGGATTGTTCAAGTTAGCCTTTGGTGAGTTCGCCATTTTGGGGACAAGGACTATTCTCTCACACTATGTATTAAGATTCCCATTACTTTATCGTATACTTTTGACTATGAGAGTGAGCCAGATAGTATGTCTTAGCCCCCACCATTTTCTACATAGTAGAGATGTTGTGGGACAAAGCTATGTATTTATGCTATCAGTTGATTCTACTATCTCTTGACTCTATGTTAGGACAAGTTCTCCCTTAACCCTTTTTGCCTTTATTTCATTCTTCAAATGTCATTTAATTGTTTCCTCTACCAAGGATATGCTATGAGGTTTGTTTAGGGTTCCTTCGAGTTCCCTATTCGCTGGTCATATCTAAGTCATATGCTTAGGTCATGACGACGTACATGTGAAAGAGTGGAGACACAGTTAGTAGTTACATCGGAGTTGGTAAGTACCTCTATGTTACGAAATCAAGTAGCCTTACATACCTCACTGTAACTACCTCACTATTACCTTGAAATAACCTTCCTTTCCTCCAAATATCTATCTAGAATATAGTTGGTGATAAAACTAACTTTAGCATCCATTAGATACATCTTGGCACCCTAATCACATAAAACAAATAACACATGGGCAGCAAGCATGTAATTCTCAACTCACACATATTCTTTCAATCTTTCCACCTCTTGTCTTATTTTCTAATACACATTCTCATATACATATCATGTGTAGCCTAGTTTAGTGCCATAAGAGTCTCTCGAAAGCCCACAAAGCACAACATATAACAATTATACATAACACACAAGTAAGCAGCATAATATTATGTCGTCTCGCTACGTTTCAAAGTCAACAATCCCAAATCTGTTTTTACTTCAACCAAATTGTATATAACATACTAACATATAAAATAAGCCTTAAAATAGTCCAAAAATAGTTCCAAAGTAGATGGAGGTCATGGAACAACAATTCCCAACTACCAGCCCACAAGTTCTTACTAAGAACACAATTATGATATCATATAAGAACTCACTTATGGGCTGTAAATATGGTGCAGCAAATATTCTACACCAATATGGAGAAACAATCATTAATATAAGTAACCTTGCTTCATAACCAAGCTAACTAAGAAGAGAAAATCTCCAAAATAAACAAGAAAATTGTACAAGAATCTTTGGAACACATGTTGTCCAACAATTTCAGCAAAGGTATAATTAGCCTAGTCTCTTGTTTTTCATGAAGAAACCATACTAAATACACAACTATATTTATTTACCTTTACCTTTAAGGTTGACTAACTCTTTAGGAACCCTATAAGCTTCTTGTGGCTGCTTTAAAAAGTCAAGAAAGAGTAACAAAGAACCTTTGTGAAAGCTGAATTTTCCAAGTCTAAGAATGACTTAGAGGTACTGCTTGTAAGCTCTTTCAAAGGATTTGTTTGGCTGACTTTCTTTTAAATTTTAGGCCTTATGTTATCAAGTTAGTAATGTACCATTTTCCCCCTTTTACTTGGGACTTATTTGCTCCAAATTGGTTGGGCCTTAGCTGCCCACTTTTCCCGTTTCTCTTTACATAGTTTTGGCTCAATTCACAAAGTGAGTTGTGTTGTACATAGGCACTTTCTCAATTATTATTGGGCTGAAAATATTGTCCATTTATGATTCTAAAACATGGGATAAAGTGACACCCTTAACATGAACTTTATTCATTACTGGACTTGGATAGATTTTGCATCGGGCCTTGTCCTCATCTAGCTATAATTCAGGCTAAGCAAGTAGGTGACTCACCTGCTAACTTCCAAAGTCCTACAAGCACCTTACTTCTTTCACTTCGCATATTGCTATGATCTCCTTAATTTGACTTAAAACTTATATATACTCACTCGCCTTTAGTGTTAGATGTGCACATAGCCTTCTAAGCTAAAGTTCGAACACTTTAAAAAAAATATGTGCTGATTTGACCAAGCCATATCATGTTCCACTTGCATGGGAATAGTACATGTAAGATGTGGAGTATTTTAGCTCCTTTATGAGTCGAGCCCAATCAATGTCATAGCCAGCAAGATGCTGGCAACCAATATTGCCCGCTCTAGTGTTAATGTTTTGGGCACAATAGTAGGCCAGATACGGGATCTAACAACCGCTTACCAAAATTTTACGGGGAAACTCAATGAAGCCTTCACTACAGGCTCAATATGGATGTTGACCAAAGCAAGCTTTGAACCCTACTGCACAATGTGATCGGCCACCCATCTCAAAATTGACTTTCAATGTACCAAAGCCTTCATAATCAATGAATTTTTGGCCTGCCCCATTCTATAGTCAAACACAGTTGTCAATCTTGGGGCACCATACTCGAGACCAAAAAGTATATGATGCATAGTCTCTACTGAAATATCAACCTGCTGCCCTCTCACTCGAACCTCTGTCAATCTAGGCTGTGAGATAGGCATCTTTCCCTTGGAAGATCTCGATGAATAGTGGCTTGTCATGACTCAAAATTCAAGTGTGATAGCAGTCTCTTATCTCACCAAGACAAGTCAACCTACAACCCAACTATAACCTTAAAAATGCAAAATTATAATAAAAATAAAATTTTAATTATGGATAATAAGTCAATTTAATGAAAATCCCCCCAAACCTAGTTGTCACGTGCACAAGCTTCTAATGTGTTACAATAGATTTGAAAAGAACCACAAGTGTCAAATGATATTGTCTCTAGAATAGAACAAAATCATAAATAGGAGTAAGAAGTCAGCTGGGATGACAAGCAACTACCTCTTGCATTCCCCACAGGAAGCCTTGGACAAGAACAAGTAGAGAGTATCACGACAATTCGGGCTCGTAACCTACAAAATTGTTATAGCAAGGGGGTGAGTAACAAACACACGGTACTCAGCAAGTAAAACTAACTTAAAGTAAAATAATGAATAACTAAGTAACTCCTTATCAACCGACCACATAGTGCCAGACTATGAGCCTGCACTCAAAGAAAAATCCTAGCACAATATATACATCATATGTAGAAAATTACTAGAATGTAGATATAATAATCACTTAGCATTAGGCTTCTGAGGATCACAATCTCACAAAAATTTGCAATACAAGAATTCATAACCTTTACAATTACACTATCCAAATATTCTATGATCAAAGCCTATAATAGTATAATTCTCATTATCCCACTTTCAAGTCGTAGGGGAAAATAATACAATTTATCAAGTTCTCGCTAATTCATCAAGTGTCATTAAATCAATACCAAAACTAATCATGTAAAGACATAAACAAGTCAAATGATATAATGAATAACCAATCTCAATAGCACTCCATATAATCATAACAAGCCAGAGCATTATGGGATGAAAATGAATGCCGTGAGATGTAAATAATGCTATGCAATGCAATGCAATGTCAAGTAAGATGATGCATGTCTGTCCTACGGTATACATCTGCTGATCATAAATATGCCTCAGTCAGAACCCATAGGGGATACACATGGATCATATATTTGTCGCAGCGTGCGACACGACCCCCGAATCATAGTATCCATCGTGGCGTGCGACACTTCCCTCGAATCATAGTAACCATTACGACGTGCGATACGACCCTCAAATTATAGTAACCTCTTTAATTCTCAGTTTTTTTACTAGACAGAACCATTTCCCTTCGGCTTTGCATTTCGTTTCTTGGATCATCCAGCAAACACATAGTAAATGCACAATAATCTTGTTCATTGAAAAATAATATGCAAGATGCCATGAAAATTCATATATCTCAAAATCAAGAATGGGTAGCTCAATAACATAAATGTTGCCATATCCTCAATCTAAATACCATCACAACCTTAATAACATTCACATCTAAAAGTAAG